>JAJMGX010000024.1:0-197225 GCA_030565865.1 Yamadazyma friedrichii | reverse complement strand
GGATCAATTGCCGCTTCAATGATTAATCTAACCAATTCATCAATTTCAGCGAAGCTGAATAGACGATTATCATCATCATTATCCCTAGCATTCATTTCAAATTGTGATAGATCAAATAAATTTAAAATTTCGCACTTAATCTCACAGATCAGAGCAGATAACAGCAGGTCTCGACACTACCTTTTTAACTCCTAGATATCTTTCTAAACAGAACGTTGACCTTTCAATACATAAACAGGACAAATATTTCACTAAATAATTATCATGATCGTTTCACTTCTCTCGATAGAAGATCTTTATAAATATCTCTAATAAATATCAGAATTCTTTTCTCAAAACTCATAAATCGTTTCTCAATAGAAGGTTAATGTTTCGCTGAATAAACGTCATGAATCGATAGTTTGACTGAGGTCCATTTGGAATAGTAAATTTTAAAATAGAATTTCATAGGTTATTGAGGATGTTTAAGTTAATTAGCTTAACGATAAAAAATATTAATTAGCTTTCCTCATTTGGAAATCATGTACAATCTGTAACAAAGACTTGAAACAATTTTGCAGCAATATTTTTTATTTTAAAACAGATTTAAACCTCCTTAATTTTCCACTTTTCTAATTCTAAACCTTTAGTTTTAGAATCTTTTCAAGGTTTATTTCGTTATAGAAGGCTTTAATTTATCCAATTATACCGAATTATTCAATTATTTTTACATATCCATAAACATTTCGAATTTTGCAATAAATCAGCAAAATAACAATGACTTCACCATATTACTATAGAGATTATGAAACCAATGAACTCTATGAAGATAATATTGCATTAGATTTAAAATTAAATGGCCATTTAAAATGTCAAGATTCATTAAATTATTATTTTAATTGTAATAGTTCCTTAAATGATTCAATTGAAGACCTGCATAATCATGCAAGTAGTGAACACATTAAATTTTATGAATTTGAATCTGATATTAAGGAATCAAAGGATGAATCATTATTAGACACTACTTATTTAAAATCTGATGATTCTTTAACTTCATTATCATCATCTCCTGGTATTACATTTGATCATTCATTTATGCAAGAATTAATTTCAACAGAGACTGAAAAAGTTTTTGATTTTAGTATTTATGATATCGAATCAAATGCAACTCCAATTATGAATTCTCCTTTGTCAGTTGGCTCGACAGCAGCTTCTGAAATTGATGCCAATGAAGTATTAAATTATGATATTGATCAAGATATTAATAATTATCAAGATATCTATAATGATCAAGATATCAATAATGATCAAGATATCAATAACTATCAAGATATTAATAATTATCAAGATATTAATAAATATCAAGAAGTTGGCGAAGACATTGATAGTACTAATGAAATTGCCAGTGAAACTTCAGACTCAGATTTTGAAATGGAATTTAAACCAACAAGTGATAAAGCTAATTATCATCATTATAACCACAGTGAAGATAATTTAGTTGGTAAAGTTATTAAGCCATCTCATGATAAACTTCAAAAGAATCAAGGTTCAATGCAATTAAATCAAAAAAAGAGAATTCGATTAGAAAAATCAATCCAACCGGAAAGCGGTGAAAAACCGAAGAAAATCGCTGACATTTTAAAACAATATAGGAATGGTCCGATTAATAAAAAGGGTTATCGTTGCCATCATTGTGAAAAATGGTTTTTAAGCTTAAATTCATTAGTAACGCACTATGAGCAACAAAGTGTTTTGCATCATTTAAAATACAAGTGTGTCGTTAAATCTTGTGCATTTAATGTTATTGGATTCGCTAAAAAGAATGATATTAGAAGACACTTAATTTTAGAACATTTTGATAAAGGTACATTTGAAATTAGATGTAATAATCACGATGAAAAAATTTTAATCCAAGAATTACTTCATTTTTGTCCATTATGCCCAAGAGTTTTTTATAGAAGAGATTCATTAACGAGACACGGAAAAGTTCACAGAGATGAGGCTAAAAATTCTGCCAAGAAACCTACTAGAACTAAAAGTTAAAAATTATAGCTGGACTATATTGTTTGACATTAACTTTAACAACTCCGTTTATACACTTGATTTGGTGTTGTATTTGTTTTTTATTCTTTGTCTTTTATTCTTTGTTTTGTATCCTTTGTTTTTGTATTGTTTGGTTTTTATTTGTATTTTGGTTAGTTTTCGTGGACAGTTTGATGTGGACCTTATATAAAGTATAATTTAGCACTCTGAGCGATCTTTTTCTTCTTTGCAGAAAACCAACTTTTTAAATGCTTGATATAAAGCTTAGAAATCGTAACATATGTCCTTTACGTGTTATTGTTTCATATATGCTGGTAGTATGATATCAACACTTCAAACCATATAGTATTAATCATCAATATCCCAGTAATTACTAATCGATATTTTCATTGTTGCAAAATTGAGAAATTTATAAGGAGAGGAGTTGCTGAAGTTAAAAAAGCGTTCTTATTTAACAATGACTTTAAAAGTATTCATTACTGGTGCTACTGGTTATATTGGTGGTGAAGTATTATATCAATTATTAAACCTGGATTTAGATGTTGACGTTTATGCGTCAGTAAGATCTAAAAGTAAGGGAGATGATTTAGTTGCTAAAACTAATGGTAAAGTAAAACCAACCATTACTGATTTAGATGATTTAAATGAATTGGCAGAACATGTATCAAAATCTGATATTATTATAAACACTGCTAATGTAGATCATGTTCCTTCAGCTGATATAATTGCTAAAACGTTAATCAACCTGAAAACCCCTAAACTTTTAATCCATACTTCAGGGACCTCCATCCTAGGAGACGGATTAGGTGAATCAAAATCAAAGTCCACTGCTAAAGTGTATTACGATGACAAAAGTATTGATATTATTAATAGTTTACCATCCGAACAACCTCATAGACCCGTGGATGAGATAATTTTAGAGATCAATGAAAAAAATCCATTAATCAAAACTGCCATTATTTGTCCATCAACGATTTTTGGAGTTAGTAATGGGTTTGGTAGAACCATATCTCAACAAATCCCTTATATGATGGTGTTAGCTATTAAAAATAAACAAACTCCTGTAACGTATGATGGTAAGTATATTTGGAATCATATTCATATTAAAGATTTAGGAGCTCTATATGTTTTAGTCTTATCTGGTTTAATTAAAGGTGCTAGTATCCCACAAGGTAAGAAAGGTTACTATTTTGGTTCTTATGAAATTGAAAATGAGGTTATTGATGATGAACAACCTTCAGAAATTGAACATACTTGGTATGGAGTAGCTGAAAAGGTTGGTGAATTACTTTATTCTAAAAAATTAATTGATACTCCAAAAGTAAGAGAATCGACCCCCGAATATTTAATTAATTTAAAAGATAATGATCCTTTTACTCCATATATGTGGGGGACTAATTCAAGAAGTAGAGGTAGTAATGGTTATAAAATTGGATGGGTTCCAAAGTATAGTTTATTATCTGACTTTTATGATTCTTTTGAAAAAGATCTTGAGGTTATTTTAAAAGAAGGAATGGATAAGAAACAGTTACCTTCTTTATAATATGTGTTCCCAATTTCGTTTCAATTTTGTAGTGTTTTTAGTAATTTATAGGATGCTTTTTGGCCTTATCTCTATTAAGTTCGCATCGCGTAAAATATAGTGAACTATAGTATGGATCCAACTTCGTTTGCCAGCGTATTAGCGGGTGTTAAACGAATGAGAGAGCAGTACGGTGAAGGTGAAGGTGGAGTGAATGAAGATAATTCAGTTACAAACAATGCTGATAATCGTGAAATTCCCTCAGGAATACCTGTAGAAACTCGAGAAATACCCCTAGAAGCATCTCAGGTTGGGCAAAATCCAACGCAACAAAATGGAACTAAATCAATTCAGCAAAAGCCAAATGATAATGAGGTGATACCCCCAATTTCAGTAGAAAGAGATTCAACAAGATTGAATAGAATTAGAGGTGGTATTCAGATGTATAGTCAAATTCAAGTATCACCATCGCAAAAGCAAAATCCGTTATTGCAAAGTTCATTATTAAAGCAAAAACCTGTTACGTTTAATAAAGAAATATTATCAGATTATTATATAAATCCAACATTACAAATATTATTTTTATCATTAAAATATCATCAATTGCATCCCGAATATGTTTGGAGAAGAATTAAAAAAATAAATCAGGGATCCCTGGTTAGTTATAGGAGTGATAATTCATTGAAGATTTTATTAGTTGTAATTGATATAGAATCACCACAAGAATCATTAAGGAAATTAAATAATATATGTGTTAAACAAGATTTAACATTAATAATATCGTGGTCATTTGAGCAAGCTGGTAATTATATTGCAATGTTGAAAGAAAATGAGTTGTCAGCCAATAAAATTAATTTATCGATTAAAGGTGTTAAGAATAACGATTTCACATCCAATATGATTAATACTTTGACGACAGTGAAAACTATTAATAAAACTGATAGTATAAATTTAATGGCAAATCACAAGACTTTTAAGAATATGGTTAAGTCCAATGATTTAAGAATTCATGGATTAGGAGAAAGAAAGATTAAAAATTTGAAAAGTTCATTTCTGGAACCTTTTATATTTAATAACGATAAAGATAATGAAATATGATGGAAAGATTCACAAAAAATCTATTTAGAAATGTATAATGAACTGTGCAATGTCTTCTATTTATTAAAATTTCTTAAACTTTTTATTTACGCTGTCGCCTTCGATTTCTCTTGTTCCTTTTCCATTTGTATAACTTTACTTCTTAACATCATTGTAATATTATTTAATATTTCATTTTTTTGAACTAAGATGTCTTTTAATTTGGTTGAATCTTGACTTAATTTGTTAATTTTCTTTTCAAATGATTTTTTAGCTTCATCTGAATTTTTTTCAACGTAATATCCTGTACCTATATCAACTAAATATTTAGATTTATCCTTAATTGTACCTGGTAAATATAATGAACTTGTCATCGGAACTAAAATTTCATCGTTTTTACTTGATTCCATTCCATGTATACTGTTTATACAATCTTTCAATTTATTTTGAGCGGTTTGCAAAGCTTGTAATGATTGAGTGAAATGATTGATTTCTTCTTCAGTACCTTTTCTAATTTCAACTAATTGTTGAGGTTGAAGTTGTGATAAATCAATCCTTTGACCTGACATCGTTCTTGAGATTTTTCTCAATCTTTTGTGATCTCAGATATAGTAAGGATTTAAAGGTAATGGGAAATGATGGTGGTACTGTTGCTAAGCGTAACGATATATTAAATCTATATAAACAAGAGACGGTGGATAAAGACTCATATGCTGATGATTTTACAGCGGTTACCATTTGCAAATTAACTAACAAATCGTTAATTGCTGAGCCAGTAGTTAGTGACTATAAGGGGAATTTATTTTTAAAGGAACTGATATTGCAATTCTTAATCAATAAAGCTTTTAAAACAAACAAAGATTTTAATCATATTAAAAATTTGAACGATATTATCGACTTAAAAATTGAATTTGAAAATGGTAAATTAATTTGTCCCATTTCTAAAAAATCAACTTCATTTATATACTCCAGAACTTGTGGATGTGTAATAAATAAACAATTAATTACAAATTTAGTACAGGAGAAAGTATATGAATGTCCTAGTTGTAATAAGTCTTTTGAGGTGGAAGATTTAGTTATAATAAACGGTAAAAATGATGATTTAAAACTTAACGAGAAGAACTACAATATCTTACAAACGAAACATCTTACCCATTCCAAGAACCCAAAGAAGATAAAAAGAGATAAGAAACGGAATGGTGAACATATCGGGGACAAAGAAAATGGTGAACATATCGGGGATAAAGAAAACGGTGAACCCGTTTGGGATAAAGAAAATGGTGAACCTGTTGGGAATAAAGAAAATGGCGAACATATTGGGCATAAAAGAAAACTTCCAGATAAAGAGGATGGGGAACATATTGGCCCTAAACGAAAACTCCAAGACAGAAAATAATCAATCTAATGATCAAATAAAAATTAAAATAAATGTAAATTTATCTATGTACAATAACCTTCAAGGATCAATAAAGTATAAAACGCCAAAACTACTACCTATGATATATCTTACAATATCTCCCTAGAATGCTTAATTATCTTTAGATTCTTTTGCTGGATCAAATTTTAATTTGTTTGAGTTCATTCTAGCAAAATCTGAATTTGAATATAAATTCCAAGATACTGAACCTAATCCAACAACACAAATTCCAACTAATCCCAAAACGGTGGATCTATGTATAATATCCGTTACACGAACTCTTAATGGAAGTTTTTGATTCATTCTTTATGCTATATAATTTAGAATACAGTGGGTGATTTTAAGTGAGATGATTTTTTTTTCACAGCTGATTGGGAGAGCACTCGCACAAAAATGTTTTAATATACAATTATTTTTCTATACACTTAGTCTCTACTGCTGTTCTTGTAGTTGTTCAAATCATTTATTGTTAAGGTGGAACAGGGTAACTAGATTAAATATTTTAACCAATTATTATCAATTATTTCATAAGCTAAAAGATTTGGATTATTATAAACAACCTCTGGTACCCATGATTTATTATACAATCTAAAAATATCAATTATATCTTGATAATTGTCAAATTTTAATAATTCGTTCATAATATAATCTAATAAATCTTTTGAGATTAAATTTAAATCAGTTAAATTATTTATGAAAGAATTCGTTGAAATCAAACTTGTTGAAACTGCATTTAAATCTTGATAAAATTTTTCAATATCAATTGAACCAATTGGTAAATTGTCATGAACATTTTCATTATTATTTGGTCTTTTAATTATTGCTTCATAATTACCAATATCAATATTGACAACAAACTGTCTTGGTTGAATACCTCTTATAATAAATTTTTTCTTTTGGGTCAATTCATCTAAAACAACAACCATTGCGGTTGCTTGAGGGAATGCAACGGTAACATTTTTAATGAAATCTACTGCTGGCATTAACGGTTGATTTTTAACGCCATCTTGTTCTTGCCAAGTGTTTGAAAATTGTTTCTCGTATGCTTTCCATAATGATAATTGAGTTACCTCACCAGGGACTATTTTACCTTCATTACTAATATCATTGACATTTGGATTATTACTTAAATTCTTATTAAAGAAAGGTTCATAGCAGCATCTTAACCAAGTTGAAGCTCTTAAAGGTTCAGGGAATCTTGAAATTACTTCTAACAACGAATGTGGTAAAATTTGAGGTTGCGTTGGGACGTTCAAATGATTTGATCTTTTAAGTGTTTGTTGTTGAAGGGATTGTTTAATTGGCTCAACTAACAGTAAATTTTCAAGTATTAAAATAGGTAATTGTTTTAATAAATTATGTTTAACAGAATCTAAATTAATTAATTTTTTTAATCTTAAAAATTGAGATTCTTTAATTGTTTTACAGTTTGAATGATAAGATTTTGAAAAAAGGTATTCTTTTAAAAATTTTAAAACAACTTCAGTTAATTGATAATCTTTGATTAATAAATAATTAGTAAATTTAATTAAAATTTTATCATTTATTGCATTAATACAGTTATTTGAAGTTTTGATAATTGGGGTATCTTCCTTGTCTTTATTGTTACCATTAATATCTATATTGGATTTTTTAGTATTACCATTAGTTTCGTCGTCATCATCTTTTGCGTTAATATCCTTGATATATAATAAATGAGTTAAACAACTTATAATATTAATTATTAAATGTCTATCATTAACTTTTAACGATAAATTTAATAAAATTTCAAACAATTGATCATGTTTATGATTGTCAACGTAGTAACAAGTTAAAATTTCTAAAATATCAATTAAATAAACAAATGCTTCATTAAATTCATTTTCAAATTCATTTAATTTATAAACATTTTCAAAGTTATTTGTAAAAATCCAATCACTTAAAAATTTTAAAGTTATTATAATATCCTTTTTCAAAATTTCAATTTGTGATAAAAATTGTTGATTATCTAAATCTTGAATTAAATTTCTAATGCTTAATAAAGAATTTAAACTTGATACAAAATTTTCTGGTGTCAAATCTTTATAATTACCTTTATGAATCAAATGAAATGGCTTAAACGAATATTTGATTAATTCATGAGCTAAATATTCTTCCTCTTCAAATTTGATCGTTTCAGGATTGTGGCATGATTGAGTTGAGATGGCCATCAATGCCCAATCTATTTCACTTTCGATACCTGATTTTAAGGACATTACTATTCTTGTGGTCAATTGAATACCTTGATTCCCACTTCCAAAAGCATTGGTGTTCGCTGTTTGTGGACCTATGTTACTACTGACACCGCCATTTGTACCATTAAATCGATTTGGAACCGTAATTTGTGTATAACTCATATTGGAACTCGTTCAACACGTCTGACAGTGTTTAGAAATTTTCTCATAATTTCTGGTAGTCGCACCAATTTTTTTCGTTTCAGTTTTGTGTAACTTTTTTTTTGCCAGGATATTCATTTCATAATTCCATTGGAATATGGACACTTCGTTGGAAAGAGGTGGTTATTGGTGAATTATTAAGGTAAAGTACATTAGCTTCCTCGAAAGAATTGGCAAAGCCATCAGTATACAACGAGCTATACGGATTTTATAATTTTGACGTTTGACAGTTGATGTTACAGTGGAATATTGAACTGGAAGACTTATTCAGTATGGACCAAGGGACTCTTGAATATTACTGTCATTGGTAATAGTTATCTTAGTCCATTGGAGCCATGATTCGAAACAAATTAACCGTCTAATGCAATTAAACTGTTTCTCTGCAATAATTAATGAACTAATTCACGTAAAGTCCCCGTTTTTTCATCAACTCTTCACGTTGACCTTCTCCTATTGCCCCATTATCTGCTGGGATGTTCCCTGCTACTTTGGCTGTATGGTAACTAGACATAGTTTACGCCATTAAACCCCATATTTCTGATGGTCGTGTATCTTATCAATGCGAATGGCTTCTTATCGTCATTATAATTCCTCTTATTTGTACTGTTCAGCATAACTTTTGAATTGGACAACAAATAATATAGATTTATTATGAAATTAACTAGTTTATTGTCAATCGCTATTGCTTGTGCTTCTGCCAAAGCTTGGTCATTAAATTTGAATCAATTGATCTTTAATGTTGAAGAAGAAACTATCAAACCTGACCTGGAAGTTAAGACCAGCATTTTTGAAAACTTAAAGAAAGAATTAGGCTATCCAGAAGAAGGAGATATGAAAGAAATTGCTGATGCTTGGAATGACTTACAAAAGCAGTTTAGTGAAAATGAATTATCTAACAAAATTAAAAATTATGGTAAACAAACAGTTGATAAGTTTAATAATGTTCATTCCGAATCTAAGGCTAAAACTAACAAAGATAAATTTGAAACTTTATCAAATGAGAAATTTGAAGGTTACTCATTAGATATCAAAAAAAATCATCCGGAAGCTTTAGGTTTAGATACTGTTGATCAATACACTGGTTATTTAAATGTTGATCAATTAGATAAACATTTCTTTTTTTGGTTTTTTGAAAGTAGAAACGATCCTGCTACGGACCCTGTTATTTTATGGTTAAATGGTGGTCCAGGTTGTTCATCCTCCACTGGTTTATTTTTTGAATTGGGTCCCTCAAGTATTAATTCAACTATTCAACCGGTTTATAATCCATATTCATGGAATTCAAATGCTTCGGTGATATTTTTAGATCAACCAGTTGGTGTTGGTTATAGTTACACTGGAGGTGAAGAAGTTAAAAATACTGCCACTGCAGCCAAGGATTTTTACGTATTTGTTGAATTATTTTTCCAAAGATTCCCACAATTTTCAAAAAATAAATTTCATATTGCTGGGGAATCTTATGCTGGTCATTATATACCAAATTTTGCTAGCGAAATTATTAACAATGCCGATAGATCATTTGAATTGACCTCAGTCTTGATTGGTAATGGTATTACCGATCCATTAATTCAATATGATTATTATAAACCAATGGCTTGTGGTGAAGGTGGTTATGAACCAGTTTTATCGGAAGAAGTGTGTGAAAAAATTGATAGAGATTATCCAAAATGTGCAGCATTAACCAAATTATGTTATACTTTCAAGAATGCTTTAACTTGTGTACCAGCAACAGTTTACTGTGAGAAAAACATTGAGGGTCCATATCAAGAAACTGGTTTAAATCCTTATGATATTAGAAGAAAATGTGATGATGAAGGTGGTGAATGTTATGCCGGTATGAGTTACGTTGATGAATTTTTAAATAATGAATTTGTTATGAACTCAGTTGGTGCAGAAGTTGATTTTTTCACTGGATGTGATGATAAAGTTTTCCAAAACTTTATTCTTGACGGTGATGAAATGAAACCTTTCCAACAATATGTTGCTGAACTATTAGAAAACGACGTTCCAGTGTTATTATATGCTGGTGATAAAGATTTTATTTGTAATTGGTTAGGTAATCATGCATGGTCTGATGCCTTAGACTATAAGGATCATGTTTCATTTGAAGCTGATTCATTAAAACCTTGGTACACTGAAAATGGTAAATTAGCTGGTGAAGTTAAGAATTATAATCACTTCACTTTCTTAAGAATTTATGATGCTGGTCATATGGTTCCTTATGACCAACCTGCAAATTCCTTAGATATGGTTAACAGATGGATTTCAGGAGATTTCTCCTTTGGCTATTAAGATTCTCCTTTGGTTGTAAGATTCTCCTTTGGTTGTAAGATCTCCTTTGGTTGTAAGATTCTCCGTTGGTTGTAAGATTCTCCGTTGGTTGTAAGATTCATTCCTTGATTGGTATATAGTGTCCTTGTGCTTCGATACTAGTATATAGGTTTTTTGCAGCCAAATATATCTTATGTTAGGATTTCCTTGCGGTCTCTCGCCCTCGCACATCATGTGCACATCCTAACAAAAAAATATGTGTGACTGTTTTTGTGCGAAGGTAAAAAAATTGAGGTTAAAGATTTCTCATCTTGAAAAATAATTTTTTTCAAATATACATAACAAAAATGGCTACGTATGTTAAAATGGACATTAATAAACCCAACTGATAGCAGAAATGTTAAAGGTATGGGCAAACAGAGGAGACTATAATAAAAAATAATCATACTAGTTTGTAAGATCCTTCAATTTAGGATTGAAATGGACAGGATTAGTGATATTTTTCAATGTAGACTTGATGGCCAAGGGAATTCAAGATTATCTTGCAGTCTTTCAAAAACTCAATTTGCCGATGCCTGATACATCTGTTTTCCTCTGAGTCAATAACTAGGATTATTGGATGTGATATAGAATGAGCTTGGCTGTTCAGTTCTATTGTCATTTTGAAGTTTTTCCAAATTTCAAAGCATCTACAATACCTAATGACAAAGGGGATACTTCGAAGGATTTTTTGATTTTTTGAAGATCAGATTATGGGAGTAATGATGATAATATGTTTTATTAATTACTCGGGATACTAACAATCAATAGCACTTTAAAACCAGAAACTTTAGTTAAAAAGAACAAAACTGACGAAAAAATCTTAAAGCAAAGAGCTGCTGATAAAGCCGCTAGAAAAGTTGTATGTATTATAAAATTTTAAATGAATCCTAGTGAAGAACAATTTATTGTCTAATATTTTTTGAGATGAAGACCACCATTTTTGTATTTGACTAGCTAAGGCAATGTTGTCGATCAGTTAACCATCTTTCGGGACTGAAAAAATATAATTTTACTAGGATATTATTTTTAAAGGAAATATGTTACTAACTAATTTTAGGCTTCAAAAGAAAAAAGAGCTACTATCTACAAAAGAAACGCTGCTTACACCAAAGAATACGCTGACGCTGAAAGAGCCATCATTGATGCTAAAAGAGAAGCTAAAGCTAACGGTTCATACTATGTTGATGCTCAAGCCAAATTAGCTTTTGTTGTCAGAATTAAAGGTATTATGAAAATCCCACCAAAACCAAGAAAAGTTTTACAATTATTAAGATTAACCCAAATTAATGCTGGTGTTTTTGTTAAAATTACTAAAGCTACTTCAGAATTATTAAGATTAGTTGAACCATACGTTTCTTACGGTTACCCAACCTTAGCTACTATTAGACAATTAGTTTACAAAAGAGGTTTCGGTAAAATTAACAAACAAAGAATTGCTTTATCTGATAACGCTATCATTGAAGCTTCATTAGGTAAATACGGTATTTTATCAATTGAAGATTTAATCCATGAAATTTACACTGTTGGTCCAAACTTCAAACAAGCTAACAACTTCTTATGGCCATTCAAATTATCTAATCCAACTGGTGGTTTCAGAACTAGAAAATTCTTCCATTTCATCCAAGGTGGTGATACCGGTAACAGAGAAGAATTTATTAATGCTTTAGTTAAACAAATGAACTAAGTTTTGTAATTAATATATGTGTTATATATTGTTTTTATTCTTTTTTTCTGTGGAAATCTAAGTAACTATAAGTAACTTTCTGTTATACATTTTATTTATACAACTATATACTTTAATACTTTTATTATTTCCTGGTAAATTACAAAATGCAAACTAATTAGTTTGTAGAATAACCCTCAAACCAATCGTTAATATTATACATAAGATATTCTATTGAATCTATTTCCTGCCACCAATTTATTGATATTTTATCATTATCGTAACTATAATCATCATAAATATAGTTTAAACCTGACGATCCACTTAACAAATATAATATTATTAAAAATAAAATTCTCAACCCTGTCATTATTATGACACTGGTAAGTAATAAAGAAATTACATTAATAAATATAATTCCAAAATTTTTATTTTGATTTTTATAATTATAATACATGTAAAATTGTTTCAAGAATGGAATATTTAAAATAAATTTATTTAAATCTTCCGAGTTTTTTTGTAATTTTAATTTTTTCGATAATTGATTAATCAATTCTTGCTGAATTTTAATAGAATTTGTTAATTTATCAATTATTGGATTTGTTTTATTTAATTCATCATTTTTTTCATAATCACCAAGGATTTTTTCTAAATGTTTGATGGTTTTATCACGATCGTTACATCTTTGAACTAAGTCTTTAATGATTATTCTATCGCTATTTGAATTAAATTCACTTTTATTATTTAACTTTGATTCTAAAATATCAATATATGACTTTAATTCATTAAATTGGCTTTCTAAATCTTTTATCTTGGTGGATTTATCTATCAATTCTGATTTTAACGATTTATTCTCTCTAGTAATTATCATTATTTCTTCATCCCTTTGATTAATTTGCTTTTCTTTCAATAATAAACTTGATTTTGTTTCGATTCCATTATCGAATTGATTTACATTATTAAAATTATTTTCCATCGAACTACGAGATTTATATTTTTCCATTATAGGAGTCGATGTAATTTCAGGATGATCAAAATGTTTTGCACTTCTTGAATTTGGTCTAGTTAATCTTGAGCTCGGTCTTGATGAATTTGAAGGATTTGATAATATTAATTTCAAATTAAACGGTGAAACGCCTGCTCTTTCGGTAATAAACTTCATTAAACTAGGATACCCCACCATCTTTAATATAAATGTAGTCAATTCATTTTTGTATAATTTTAGTAAAGGTTTATTATTTATCATTTCCTTTAAAAATTTAATCTCTGAATCATTCAATAGCGTCCCTGAATTAATCAGAGTTTGAATTTCTTCCATTAAATCAGTAAATTGTGAAGCATAAATGAACTCAAATCCTTTAGATCCATTGCTGATCTTTGACCAACATTTAGTTAGCAAATCATCAATTAAATTATCAATATCCATAACGCGCTTAATCGCGAAGTTGCACAAAGAAATTTTTGTGGTTAAGTATCAACACATTTTATTGATTTTCTACTAAAATTCTTTTATTTAACATTTATATAGTTTCAACTTTGTAGGATCATAATTTTTAATGGTTGCAGAAGCTACTGTGATTTTTCCAAGATTTTTAAACATCTATTTGAGATTTTTTGTATATTTTCTGCTAGAAATACAAATTCCAGAGATTTGGTGTGAATAAATTAATCTAAGTGAGAGAAGTAAAATTTACAAAAATTGTTAGTTTATTTATTCGTAATATTTAAATCATTAATTGACGGGAATTGCTCCAGCTTTACCTGTATTATCTCTGGTAAACTGGTAAATCAGGTTCTTCTTGAAAGTTCATCAAGTTTATTGTCGATGATTCCTAAGTTGAACTATTAGTTAATTTATTTGAACCATTGATTGAGTTAGAGCTCGTCTCAAGACTTGACTCATTAGTTGTGGTGGATATTGGCTGATTGACTGATGCAGCCATTGAATTAATTATTTCAGGAATTGTAGATTCATTAGGTTGAATCGATGTACTGGAGTCTAATCTTTCAGTTATTGGCAAACTGGAAATTGATTGACCTTGATCAAGCGCTGGATTATTAGCTCCTACAATTGGCTCAGTAAATCTTTCTGCCACACCAGCTTTATCAACTTGTTCACTAATAGGTTCATTCTCTTCTTTTGATTTTGTCTCAATTACAGAACCAGACGGTTTTACATCAACAGGTACCTTATCAACTACAGGTAGTTTATCAACTACAGGTACTTTTTCGGTATTAGTAATGGGTCCTTCAACTTTTTCAATAATATTGTCAGTAGGTGGTACTTTAGCTACTATTTCGTTGACTTTCCGAGCATCTTTATTTTTATCTGGAAAATTGTTTACTACTTCAACTTCTTCATTAGTAGCAACTTCTGACACTTCATTTTTTCCAATAGGTCTAACAGATTCAACCATAGAAGAAACATCAGATTTAGATAACTCTGATTTAATTCCATTTGATGTAGATTCAATATCATTAGATTCAATTTCATTTGAATCGACTAAATTTGATGCCACTGGCGTTGATTTAACACATGCCGCCTCCACAGGTGAGTCAACCAACGATTCAGTCGTTTTAGGTCTAATAGATTCATGGACAGATTCATTAATAGGCCCAACTGATAATTCTTTTGACAGCTTTTTGAATTCAGAAACCTCAGAATTTACTGGGAATTGCTTTGGTTCTTCAAATGATGGAGCAAACGACTCAGATTCTTTAGTTGAAGTGCCAAAAGGAGTATTAATTGCAGATTTTAAAGGCATTGTTTCATTTTTCGTTGGTTCATTAGCTGATTTATGTTCATTTTGATTAATGAATTGCTCATCAGATAAAATTTCACTATTGTAATGATTTGATTCACGTTCTAAAGATTCGTCAAGTAATTCTTGTTTTGATAAATTAAGAAGTTCATTATCAATGAGATCATCCATTTCTTTTTGTTTATTTAATTCATGTAACTCTTGTTGAGCATTTACTTCTTGTTGATTATTTAACTCTTGTTGATGGTTATGTTGAGCTCGAATTTGATCACGAATTAGTTGAATTTGATTTTGAATTTGGTCTTGAACTTGGTCTTGATCATCATCAATATCATCTTGACTTGGTGTTGGACTCCGTCCTTTACTTGATATTTCTTGTATTTGATGACCTTGTTGCTGAATTTGTTGTTGAATTTGATTTTGAATTTTTAATGCTACTTCACGAGGATAAGTACGTTTAACTTGACGTGATGATTTTTCTCTATCAATCATAAATTTTTCAAATTCTAATCTGTTAATTGATGTTATACATTCCCAAATTAAATCTTCAATATTGATCCCACTACCATAAATTTTCCTTAGAATAAATCTTAATCTATCAATTTTTTCCCACTGATTATAATCACCAGATTTAATGTCAAAAATTTGTTTGAAAAATGCTTGGGAGTAAATTATTAATTTATCATGTAATTCAAGTAATTTGTTTAATTCTTGAATTGGTTGAACCTTTAATTTTTTTAAATCTTCAATAAAATAAGTCAAATCTAGTAATGTTGGACTTGATGAAAGTTTTGAATCAATCAAATTCGATGAACTAATTAATGTACAAATTGGACAAATAAATGATGTTTCTTCATCTTCAATTCTTTCTTTGTCACCCTTTAATTTTTTATCTTTCTTTTCTTTCTTTTCTCTTGGTTTCCTTTCTTTTGGTTTTTTATTTGATACTTCTTTAGGTTCTTTAATTTCTCTAGATTCTACTTGCTTAGGTTCTTCATGTTGTCTAGTTTCACCATTTACATCTTCAATATCACCTTGATTTGTTTCATCTTTCAAAACTTTTGCTTCACCATGTTTAATTTCAACTGCTAAAACTTTAACTTTATCATCCTTTTGATTTTCAACTTCCATATCATCATCTTTCTTAATTTGTACATCATCATTTTTTAACTCTTTAGCCTCTTTCAGTTCAACTTCCTTTAATTCTTTAACGGCTTTAAGTTCAACTTTTTTAGTTTGCTTGACTTCTTTCTTTGATTCGTTTTTATCATCCTTGTTACCATCGTCTTTTTTACTTTTCTTCTTCTTATCATCACTATCTTCGCCATCAGCTTTCTTCTTCCTTTTCCTTACCTTTTTAACTTCAACATCAGGTTTAATTTCCTTAAAAGCATCCTTCTTATTATTATTATTATTATTAATACACAAATCATGATACCATTCCTTACAATTATCACATTCAATCATACTACCTAATTCATAGTTTCTACAAACACAATAAATTTGATTAGGATCATCAATTTCTTTATTGTTAATTGTTAAACAACTTGAAGATTTTATATAGGTATCATCTAAATTCAAACTTGTTATGGTATAAAAAATATCATCAATTAATGAAAGCAAATTATTTTCTTCATTTTTTGAATCAAAATTTGAATCTTTACTGGTATTAGTTGTGGAATCAGTAGCAATGGTAGCATCAGTGTTAGTTTCAAGCTCAGGTTCAAGTTTAGGAGTTAAATAATTTTTAACTGATGAAACTTTTGAATTTGTAAAATCAATTAAATTGTCAATATATTTGATATCATCACCAGAAATTAATTTAGTATTAATTAAATTATCTTTTAATTTTAATAATTCATCAAAATTTAATTTGCTATCGGAATTTTTAAACTTAAAGAATTTTTCAAAATTATCTAAAAATTGACTTAAATCTAATAATTTATCAAATTTTGAAATATTAACTAATATTCTATCATCGTTTTCCAATTTATAACGATCGTCAATTTCATCGATTAAATTATCCAAAACTTTAATTATTGATTCATCATTAATTACATTAATTTTTAAAAAATCATCAATCTTAGCATTAAAATTTTCAGAATTTTTAATAATTTTTTCAACTGTTCTTAATTTATCAACATCATTTGATCCTAAAATTTCAATACCTTGATTATAAAAGAATTTTAAATTAATTAAATCGAATAATTTTTTTTTGTTCTCTTGATTAATTGGTTCATTACCATTTATAATTAATTCAAAATTTTTATTCCAAATTAATTTATTACGTATACGAATTAAAAACTTTAATGATTTTAAATTTATACCAAATGATTTACCAAGGTTAATTAAATCATTAAATTCTCTAATTGTGGGATTATTCTTCAGAATCAATAACCTTACTGATCTTTCAAAATTTTCAATTTCGTTCATAAATTCAAGTATCATATCAATTTCAATACAATTAAAATTTAATTTTGGGATAGTTGATACCAATTGGGATAATTTTGGTAATACAACATCAGGATCAGATAATTCATCATCGTCATCTTCATCATTCTTTATATCATTAAACCCATTCATTATATTACCCGATGATAAATTTGATCCCCTTATACGTTGTTGATGCTTTAACGATAATATTGATTGACACTCGTCAATAAACGTTGAACTGGAATTAATAAAATTTTTTAAATTATTCAAAAAAGTTAAAAAAATGGACCAATTTTTATCATTTCTAAAGTTTTTAAAACCTAATAAATCTTGGAAATGATTGAAGTAATTTTTTGCAGTTAATGAATTAAAAATTTTATCACCTTCATTAAATAAGTTTTTATAAATTTTCAATGAATGATCAGAATTTTGCATTATTTTTTCATAATTAATTATCCACTTATTATAATCATTTAAATTTATTGAGTTTTTATAAAGTAATTTTAATTTATCATCACTAATTATTGAAATCATTTCAATTTTAAGATTTTGATTTTGAAATTTTGAAACATCAATTTTTAAAAAATTAGTTATTGACATTTCGAACTTGGTGGAATTTATGGTATCAGTAATTGATATCTTCGTAGGATAAAGTAATTCTAGATTATCATCTGAAATATGTAATCCATTATCATGAATGGTTTCTTTGATTCCTAATTCCCTAATTTTTAATCTTAATTCTATTTCTTTAGTATATAATAAATGATATAGATCCGATAAATTTTCATTACCTTGTTGAATTGAAGATAATACAATTTTAAAAATTTCACCATTATTATTTTCATTATTATTATTAATTATTTCTTTGGCATAATTTATCCATAATGGAGTTAATAAGTTAATTTCCTGTTCAATGTTAAAACTTAAAGAAATTCCAAACATTATAGTTTTTGGATAAGTAATTAAATAATTACCTGGCTTTTGAATAGTAGTTGAATATTTAATATTATTGTCTTTTAACATTTTAGGAGTTATTTTTGGTTCGAAATATTCAACATCTTTTATTAAATTTTGAAACTTAACATTACTATGATTTAATCTTATGTCATTATTTTCAATTTCAAATTTTTCAATCTGGGACAGATTAACTAGTGACCAAAATTTATCATATTCAGATTCTGGTATTATATACCATTTTTTAAACCCTGTGATTTGATATTTTACACTTTGACCCCAATTATCAATAATGGACCAATTTTGAGTATCATTTATTCTACCAATATTAAATCTATATGAATCTTGAAGGATATTCAAACTACCTGGTAAGATTGGGATATTTAATAAATTCCACGGATGTAGTGAATTAATTTCTTCATTAAGATCAAATTTGGTTGATTCACATTTTGAGGATGGACTAGTTAATAATGAACGATATAAAATTGGTGGAGTAGTAGGTAATTTAAAATTTGACCAAAATTTATTCTCTAAATCTGAAATCTTACTTTTATTATCATCTTTTCGATATAATTCACTTAATTTAATCGTTTCCCCAAAATCATCAAACTTTGCATTAATTAAATTCCTTAAACAATAATTTATTTGAGTGTCAACTGGTAAATTTGAAGATACTTTAAAATCTCCAGTTTTTAGTAGTATACCTTTAGTTAATTTTTCTGGTACGGATAATTTAAAACGTTTGTGGTTATTAGTAGTTACAGTGATAAATTCATCATTTTCAAATTCGTTATTATTTTCAATTAGATAGTCTTTTGATGGTTTTTTAGGGTGTGGCTTTTTATGAGACACTGTCGGTATATGATAAGAATTTAATCTTATGACAGTGTCTAGAATCTTCGGTGTTGGTAAATCAAGCGACACACTAATAGCTCCAAATTCTTTATATTCTAATGAATCAATAAATTCAATGGGGTTGATTAATTTATCAAGATGCTTAAATGGGATTTTACCATCTTGATTATCTTTATCATCATCAACTATTTCAACTTGAAAATTTCCATCATAACTTTCATCGTCCCCCTGTATAATTGATTCGGATACTTTATGAGAATTAACTATTAATTCATCATTTTTTGAAAAATTTGATTCCATTAGGTCTAGTAATAACTTTGAAAATTTCTCAAAAAATTCCTCACAAAAATATACACAACATAGGTGTTTTAAATGTCACTTTTAATACCCACAAAACAAGATTATAAAGATGCTAGACAAGGTAATGAAAGACTACCCATTTATGATCAAAAAATCAATAAATTAAGGAACGATGATAAAATTCAATGGGAGTTCGAAATTGTACCTGGTTTTTTTAAACAATCTGATGATAATACGGATGATTTACAATTTAATTATGCTACTAATGATTTTGGTATAACCATGACATGGCCAGAAATTACCCAAGAATTAACAAAATTAAATAAATCATCTAATTCTTGTTACAAGTTATTATTTTTAGCTCGTCATGGTCAAGGATATCATAATATAGTAGTGTCAAAATATGGTAGTGAACAATGGAGAACAAAATGGCATAATTTAGGAATTGATGATGATGGTATTAACTATGCACCTGATCCCGAATTAACTGAATTAGGTATAAATCAAGCTAAAGAAAATAATAATGTTTGGCATCAGCAAGTTAACAATGGGTGTCCAATACCTACAAAATATTATGCATCACCATTACAAAGATCAAGTATGACCATGGTTTTAAGCATGAATGGTATATGGCCCGATAATCGAGAAGTAATAGTGAGTGACAAAATTAGAGAAATTATTGGTTTCCATTTATGTAATAAGCGGTCAACTAAAGATATAATCTTATCGAGGTTTTCATCATTTGGGTTTACAACTGAACCGAATTTTCAGGAAAAAGACGATCAATTTCCGGAAGTAGAAGAAACATTTGATGAGAACTGTATTAGAGTTAGATCATTTTTAGAAGACGTATGGAATAATGATAATGATGAGGTTATCAATATAACTTCTCACGGTGGTACAATAAAATGTTTTTTAGCAGTTTTAGGGCATAGGGCATTTACTATATCAACTGGTGGTATGATTCCTGTATTAGTTAAGGGTATTAAACTTAAGTAGATAGTTTTTAGAAATATAAATTAATATTTTGGCAGATTTAGTTATTAGCACACTAAATGAACCTTAAGTAAGGCGGTTAAATACAAATGTTAAAAACATCAAGAGTTACTATCAAAAGCCTCAAGTGTTAGTGTTAATAATATAATGTATGATAAATAGGGAGTATAGACTATAGCAGCATATGTGGTATAGAGTATTAATTACATAATATAATAATACTACCTGAATACTTACTTATTAAACTGAAAAATTTTTAAGATCAAAAACAGTATCCATCAGAAATAATTCATCTAAAAAATCATCATTTTTACTATTGCCATTATTATTTATTGAATCTTGATTGTTAGATACTTTATCCCAAAAAATTTCCAATTCTCTATTAAATGCCCCTTTAACTCTTTCACTTCTATCAATACCATCATCACTATGATTGCTATTTATATGATTATTTAAATGGCCGTTTACTTGTCGAGCTCCATTAATTTGATTAACATCAATTTCAAGTTGAACATTATTTAATGGTGTAACAACAGTAATAAGTTCTTCAATCATATTATTTGAAAATTTAAAATTAATAATATTTAATTCTTTAATTGATGACAAATTATAAGTTGAATTGTTTAATATAAATTTCATCAAAACCTGTTCACCTCTTAAAATTCTCCAACCATAAAAATAATTCGGTATTGATTTTAACCAATTAATTAACTTAGTATTGAACTTTTTAATTAATTCAAATAATTCATTTAAGTTTTTAGAATTATTAATAATTAAATATTTTTTCAAACGAATTAGTAAACCGTTTTTAATAACGGTCAATTTCAGACTAATATTTTCAATTAATATAACAATTATAATTTTTGAGCTTTCATTAGAATAAATGAAGAAATTATCAATAAATGGTATAATTAAATGGACTATTAATACCCAAATTTTCTTTAAATAAAAAAATCCAAGATTATAATTTTTGATTGATTCTAAATAAAGGAAAATATCATAGTAAGTGGTAATTAAAAAATCTAAAACGGAAAGGAATATAAGTGATTTATCCTTTTGTTTAGCAACATTAAAATTATCTATCAGGAACGTCTTTAAATAATTAATTTCAATTGATTCTAAATTATTCATAAATGAATTAAAATTAATTGAAGGATTTACAACATCACTAATTTTATAACTTAACTCAATAAAGGGGAACCAAATTTCTTTAAAATGTTGAAACTTTGCAATACTTCTAATTTCAAGATCAACATTTAAATTATTTTCATTACCAATTTCATAATATGGTAAATTAACATTAAATGTTGATAATCTTAAATTAATTGGTGTACCGTGAAGTAAAAATAACACAACATCCAAATAAACAACAAACCACCAAATTTTTCTTTGCAAATGATTTAGTTTTAAATTATTTAAAACTCTAAGAAAATTATTAGGTTCTAAATTAAATCCCATATGTAAACAAATGGATATTAATGAACTTTGTAAGTTTTTAATATCACTTTCATTATTACCTTCTATTGGTAAAAAAACTGTACTTATAATAATGAATAAAACTAATTGACAAACGGCTAGATTTGAATCTGAAATAATATTAAATTTTTGATTGTAAATATTTAAAGCAATATCTAAATATTGATGTTTTGAATCAATAATTAATAGATGTTCAAAACAGTTGACTAACTTTAAAATCAACAAAAGTATACCTAAATATGCATAATCCAATTTATCATTTATAACAATTAAACCAGAATTTGAAATTAAAGACTTTAATTTTAATTTAAAATCAAATTCATCTAAATAGGGCCATTGTTCATAATATTTTTCGAAAAATATATCAACAATTTTAAAAATATTTTCCACGCTTGGTAAAATAAACTGAATTTCACTTAAATTAATGCTCTCAAATCTTGGTTGAATTAAATTTGATTTTTTTTCGAACATGATTTCCTGTTCATTTTCGGCAATATAAACGTTAAAGTCATGGAAATGTTTTAAATTTATAAGGTTTTGGAAAATTGATGACACTTGCTTATCGTTTATACAAAGGTAATAATAACTTAAAATATCTAAATATCGTCTTCTAAAACTTTTAACGAAGTAGAAGCTTTCCGTACTTCGATTGAATTCAAAACAATCAACTTTATCATTTTCATTATGTCCTATCAACGGATGATTGGCATTGATACCAGATATATCATGATTGCCAACATCGCTATATAATAAATCATCTTGATCCATTAATTTATAAGGATTGATAAATTTTCTAGTTAAATGAATTATGCTTAAGTTATGTAACTGACTGAATTTTAATTTCAATTGGTTTAATTCTTTAATATAGTCTAATTTATCTTTCAGTAGATTAATTTCATACCTACAATCTACATTACCGTATTTTACGCAAGTTGAACATGGTCTCATTTTATTACATTTGATCTTCCTTTTCTTACAAAATGTACAAACCAACAGTACTCTGTTTCTTGACTTCCCCATCTTTCAGTTGTGTGATTAGGGCTTAAAGGGTTTTGTGGAAATATGTCAAAGTGGAAATGTGAATCTGGGGAAATGGTATTGAAAAATATCTGTGATCTGATTGAGTGATGTAAGGGTACGTCTCTAAAAAAAACTCAACTAGCTAACTCAACTAGCTATAAAATATATAAAAGATGCCAGCTTATAATTGATGAAATTTATGCTATTAAGTAACTATCTTTATCTAATCCAGAATAGATTTGGATTTATAATAACTATTTCATATTACGACGAGAACGGTGTTAGTCAGTTTAACCCGTTGCTGTTCGATATCTTCGGATAAAAATCTCATCTAATATTCTCCTTTTGGACTCGGACTACTGAAATAGGAAAATCTCCGGAGTAATTAATTTACTGAGCATAAACGGCTGTCAAAAATCAACAGTCCTTTAATACTCCATTGCATAGCTTACATAGATGAATTAGCTAGAGCGATGGAGCAAAGAGGATGCTTACAGGGAGAAAGGGGGAGGACATACTCTAGAAATGCAAAAATACTGCTAATAATGGAGATTATTCGATATTCGAAGTTTATCGTATTTAAATGGCAGTGTACTTAATTCAATGATCAGGACAATCTTATCATTTCAAAATTATTTTACGGCTAAAAATTATGGTTTGGGGTATGCATATTTTTGACGTTCATTATTAACCAATTATACATCTAGATCTACGGTGCCTCAGAAATGGTTAGAAATGGGTGGCACCAATTACATTTAGATAGTACTGCAACAGCAATTGTTTACATTAAACTTTACAATACGAAGAAGTGAACAGTTCTTCACCTCTTCTTCAGGTGGTTAACATTTTAATGTACTTCACAAATTGAAATCGATCATTCTGGGTGTTCTTTAACTCATTTGCGTACTGCTACTGTAGTGAAATTGCTTCAGAATGGATCATTCAAGGTATTATTTCAACTCAGCAATTAACCACTGCCCAATGCTCTGAAATTGCTACGAATCTCATTCATTTCTAATATATAACTAACGGTGTTCGATGATTTTGGGTTTATGGATTTCAAATTAAAGTGCTAGATGATGTTTCCAAAATACATTGAAAAAGATCTTAATATTAGAATTTTTGGTGTCAGGCTATATTTGCTCTAATGTAATATCATTAGAATTTTAGTTATTTAAAAATAGTGTCCATTGATAGTCTTGAGTGATATAAAACAAATCTCATTTGAACTATCATCTGATTAGGATATCGATTAGGAGATTAGGATATCTGATTAGGTAAATCTACTTTATCACTCAAGAAAGAGTTACAAGCGTATAATAATACATCCAACACGTTAATATTCTATATCCAAATGTTCATATATACTATACTCTCTTTAAAGTGATTAAAGACCACTTGTTCGCATGATGCTATGTAGATACTACTCGTCTCACCATGCTAGTAAATGTGTCAACAGAACTTTTAATTTCGGAGTATTTTAACCAGGGGTAAACAGAATAACAAAAGTACTACAGTAATCATGGTCATTATAGCTGATCATCACCTAAACAGTAAAATCTCTATTGTATAGAGTATCGTTTATATTACTGTTTCTATTCTGTTTTAATGTTACAGTCTACATACTATTATATACGATAATTCTTCTTAATACCTAATTGAGACAAGGTGAGTAATGAACTGATATTTTTGCAGCCAAAAGAGACCGAGCATGTTAATACATTTGAAAATTAATTGAGTAATGATTCAATAAGCGAAAATCAGCGGATACCGATATGGCCCCATTTAAATGTAACACTAAGGGCCAATAAACTTAAGTATTATGTCGAGTATGCATGATATGAACATGAATATAAGCATGAGATGTTAAACCCGAAGGTCGCATATGAATTTGGCGATACCGAGGAAATTACCATATCCACAGCATTTGCTCAAAATAGCTGCTTTATAATGCAGCTTAAAGCTCTATATGCTTGAGTCCATGGTATATATTATATATGATGTTTTTTGTTGATATTCCTTTGATAAAAACTAACAAACTTAAGAGTTTTTCCAGTCCGTTGTGATATTTCTATCGCTAAGCTGAGAAATTTTTATGGTTATATCCGCATCCGTTTACAAGTCTAAAATCACATGGAGTGAGACATCAGGTATTCATACTCCACTAAAAATAATTATATAAATATCATTTTTTCGATTAGAAAGTGATAAATTATATATTTTTATCTCCCGAACTAAATAGAATAATATAAAAGAAAAGAATGATTGTTAATAAGACCATTGATTCAAATCCTCCACCAAACCCAAAAAATTTAATTCAACAAGAAAGAGATGGAGCCATTTTCAATCCTGAAGTAATGAATTATTTCTTAGAAGGATCACCTGAAAGATCAGAAGAAACTAAACAAATGATTCAACAAATGGAAAGAGATCCAATTTTATCATCAAAACCTGATTATTATGATTTTACTAAAGCTGAACATCGTGAATTAACCATCAATAAGATTAATAGATTATCAAGATATATTGAGCTGGAAACTTTTGATGAATTTGAAAGAAGAATGAGTTTAATTTCTGTTTTTGATCCTCAATTACATACAAGAATTGGTGTTCATTTAGGGTTATTCATTGGATGTATTAGAAGTAACGGTACATTTGCCCAAGTTAATTTTTGGGTTTTAGAAAAGGAAAGTGCCTTTGTTAAAAATATTTTTGGATGTTTTGGTATGACTGAATTAGCTCATGGTTCAAATGTTGCAGGTTTACAAACCACTGCTACATTTGATGAAGAAAATGATTCATTTATTATAAATACTCCTAATATTGGTGCAACTAAATGGTGGATTGGTGGTGCAGCCCATTCAGCAACTCATTGTTCAGTTTATGCGAGATTAATTGTTAAAGGTAAAGATTATGGAGTTAAAACCTTTATTGTACCATTAAGGGATGCCAGCCATGACTTAATGCCTGGTATTACTATCGGTGACATTGGTTCAAAAATGGGTAGAGATGGTATTGATAATGGTTGGATTCAATTTTCAAATGTTAAAATTCCAAGATTTTTCATGTTGCAAAAATATGCTAAAGTTAGTTCAGATGGTGAAGTTACTTTACCTAAATTAAATCAATTGAGTTACGGTGCATTATTAAGTGGTAGAGTTATAATGGTTAAAGATGCATTTAGATGGTCATCAAGAGTCATCACTATTGCAACACGTTATGGGGTCGGTAGAAGACAATTTCAAGCTGCAAATGCTAAAGAAACTGACGATGAAAGTCAATTATTAGATTACCCATTACATCAAAGACGTTTAATCCCAATTTTAGCATTATGTTATGCATTTTCAAATGGTGCTAATGTTTTAGCTGAAAATGCTAGAGAAGCTAATGAAATTTTAGATAGTGCTGTTTCAAATGATGATAAAGCTGGAATTGATCATGGTATTGCCTTAGCTAAATCATTATTCGTTGCTTCAGGATCTTTAAAATCTACTTGTACTTGGTTGACGTTAGACAATATTGATAAATGTAGACAAGCATGTGGTGGTCATGGTTATTCAGCATACGCCGGTTTCGGTAAGGCTTTTAACGATTTTGCTGTGCAATGTACTTGGGAAGGTGATAATAATATTTTAGGTATGTCAGTTGGTAAACAATTGGTTAAAAACATTCAAAATGTATTAGACAAGGGTGAAAAATTAAGTGGTATATTAGAATTTTTAAATGATTCCAAGAAATATTTAAATAAAGACGTTGTTTTAAACATTGATGATTTATCAAGTACTGAAAAAATTTTAGTTGCTTTACAAGTTGCAATTATTAGAGGTTCAGCCCAATGTTTAAAAACTTTACAATCTAAGAACGATGATTGGGATTATATTGGTGCTGATTTAGTTACATTATCAAAATTATTAGCTCATTTCTTCTTATTAAAAGCATTCTTGGATAAAGTTCACACTATGAATGGTCAAGATGAAAAACCTTTAATTCCAATTTTAGATAAATTGGTAAAATTATATTCTTACACAACTGTATTAGAATCATTTTCCGGTAATTTCTTAACTTATTCAGTTATTTCAGCAGATGCCATGACATTCTTAACCACAACCAGAATTCAAGAACTTTGTGCAGAATTAAGACCTCATGTTATTCCATTAACTGATGCATTCCAATTAAGTGATATGATGATTAATTCATCAATTGGTGGTTATGACGGTAACTTTTATGAAGAATATTTTAAAATTGTTAAAAATAATAACCCTCCTGAAAATGATAAGGCTCCTTATAATGATGCAATCTTAAAAATGTTACATAGACCAAGTTATGACGATAGAACTAGACAAGAATTCTCTGATGAAGTCGCTGAATTGATTGATCCCGAACAAGAGTAGATTCTCAAATTTGTATGAACAGTTGAATAACTTTAAAGTTACGATTTTTATTTAAAATATATATACGACTTCCTCCTATTTCTATATTTACTTGTGTTCCTCTTGGTTTGCAACTTGTATTTCTCCGGAGCATGGAGAAAGCGCCTCTTCTAAATCCTTGAGCGCTAATGGCCAAATTATCAGTTTTATTTTCAATCGAATCCAATCTTTCACCTCTTTCAGCGACTTTATTGATATTATCTCTCATTATACCAACGGTATCATCAATTTGAGCGAGTAGGAATTTACATATAGACCTTTAATTTGTAATTTGTAAATCCAACAGAGATGATCGTGACGCAAATCAAACTTAGCTTAAATTTTGCTAGCGGGCCTATGTGAAATTAAATTTATAATAAGGAAACGTATTACATGTATAATATGTATATATTCCTGTCCACGGACTTCTATTTTGAAAATTAAAAGCTTTTCGTCTACTGAAGTTCCAGTGTGATAAGCGATTCCTCACTCGAGGGAAATCTTTACTTGTATTAGAATATCTATTGACCTTATCGCGGAATACTAAGATAATATAAAGCCGCTTGGATCTGGTAATCTGAGAGAAATCACCTGAAGCACATTAGAATCTGGGAATCTGAGAGAAATCAACATCTGAAAGACATTAGAATCAAAAATCCGTAAGTGATGGTTTTTAATATTACAAATACCGACAGAAATATCGTAGACCCAGATGATTTACCGTTTAAAATAATCAAATTATCCAATATTTCCATCCCAGTTAATAATGGTACGTTATATGCCCACGTATGGATTCCTCAACAAGCTTATGAGGGGAAGTTAAAAGTTGGTAGTATTATTGAATATCTACCATATAGAAAGAATGATTTCACAGCAATTAGAGATCTGATTAGACATCCTTATTATGCTGGCAATGGATTTGCTTGTTTAAGAGTTGATATTCGAGGTAGTGGAGATAGTGACGGATCATTAAAGGGTGAATATTTACCTCAAGAACAAAATGATAACTTAAAAATTATTGATTGGATAATTGACCAGAATTGGTCGAATGGTAAAGTTGGACAAATTGGTAAATCTTGGGGTGGGTTCAATGGTTTACAATTAGCATATGAACAACATCCAAATTTAAGATCCATTATAACCGTTTGTTCAACGGATGATAGATTTGCTGATGATGTTCATTATCGTGGGGGTTGTATGATGGCGTCAGACATGAATTGGTGGGCTAGTACTATGTTTGTATATAACGCTAGGCCCCAAGATCCAAGAATTAGACCCGATTGGAAAACAAATTGGCAAGAAAGATTAGAATTAGATCCTCCAGTGGTAGACTGGGTCAAGCATCAACGTAGAGACGATTTTTGGAAACATGGTTCAATTTGTGAAGATTATTCCAGAGTGAATATTCCCGTACTTGCTATAGGAGGTTGGCGAGATGGTTATACTAATGCTGTTTTCCGAATGATGGAAGGGTTGGGTAATCAAGATAACAAATGTATTATTGGACCATGGGTTCATGAATTCCCTGACGTTGCTACCCCTGGTCCAACCATCGGATATAATCAGTTGGTAGTATCATGGTTTCATAAGTACCTTTCAAATGACATGGAACCGACATTTGATATTGGTAGTCTAAAGAAATATAATATGTATATTCAAGATGCTGTTGATGATGGTGGTTACGATTTTAGACCTGGTAACTGGATTGGATTTGATAAATTAAGCGATGAAAACTATGATAAATTTAATATTTCAATGACCGATTGTTTAAATACTAGCTTAGGAAGTAATATTAATAATGAATATTCATTTAGTGGATTACAGGAGTATGGATTATATAGAGGCAAATGGTGTGCATTTGGAGAAACTGGCGATTTCCCACCAAATCAAGTAATTGAAGATAGCAAATCATTTACCATAGATTTTAGACCTTTAGAACAAGATATTGACTGTATTGGGTTTCCTGAAATAAGCTTTGACATCTCAAGTGACGTAGAATTAGCCCATTTATCTATCAGACTATTAGATGTCTCAAAAACAAGTTCATTAGTTTCATGGGGTCAAATTAATTTAAACAAGTTAATTGGAACTATGGAAAATCCAAAGAAGTTAGAAGTTGGAAAATATTATAAAATTAATGTTAAATTGGATTCAATCGGTTACAAATTTTGCAAAGGTAGTAAAATTAGGCTTGCTTTAAGTACAACGGATTGGCCATCATTTTGGCCATTAGAAGAAACTCCCACGTTAACTTTTAAATCATCTAGCTTTAACATTTCATTACCGTTAGTGCCCCCCAAATCGACAAATATATCGTTTTTAGCCTCCGAATCATTAAATCCTTTACCCAGAGAAACTATTAGACCAGAATCAAGAACCAGAGAAATTGTTCATGATGTTGTCAACGAAATTTGGAAGATAAACGATTTTTCTGATGAAGGTGAACGCAAAATTGACGGATTAGAAATGGGTTCCAAAAATTGGAATATTTGGGAAATAGGCGATACTTCATTATCCGCCAGGACTGAAAGTAATTGGGAATTGACTTTAAAAAGAGATAATTGGCATATTAAGCTTAAGACTTTTTCAGTTATGTCAGTTGAGGCTGGTTTTTTTTTATTAGACAATAAGCTCATTGCCTTTGAGGGGGATAAACAAATATTCGAAAAAAAGTGGTTCGATAAAATTAAGAGAGACTTTTCCTAGAGGTTCCTTGTGTAATTGGATAAAACCAAGAGTGACTTTCGAAGAGGTTTTTGTGTAATCTTGTGTAATTCGATAAAATTAAGAGAGTACTTGTAATTCGACTAAATAGGTTACTTTAATGAACAATAGTTCAATTCTAAGTATTAATTAAACATGCAATAGTCGGCACACTCATCAGCAGTCTCTGTAACAATAGGGAGCAGTCCCTTAAAACAGCCAGATTGACGTTTCTTTCAAAAAGACCTTAACTGGTGAAACGCTAACTGTCTATGGTTTGAAATATTTAATATCTCCAGATGTTGCTAAAAATAAATTTAGTAATTTGTACATTCCTTAAGCGGTATATTTTTTTACGTGTCGAGCTAGTTGATTCCAGTCCATACGAAGCTAAAGTCAATATGTTTCAGCGAGTTGATCTAGAACAAGCAGTGGAAGCAGATGAGGTTGGTAAAATTATATGTTTTCCTATAAGTACTTAAAATTATGGTTAAAAGGGGGAGGGCTGAAGCGATAAGTACTCGCAAATATAGATTATTCGATTGCTAACTCTATTGATCTGAGTTCTAATCTCTTATACTGCAATATCCCTTAGAATATACACGGCACACACACTATAGCCTTAATTCATATAATTTCCATGATCATAAATCGTTGATTGTGAAATCCTTTAAATAATAAGGATAAAAGTGAGCATCTCAAAAAATCCACATCATAATATTATCTCAGCACATTTACCAACAGGGTTAGAGACAATTAAAGTGATTAAGTTAATAGTATCTTTCGATTGAACAGGCAAAGAAATAGATCCCGGATAAATAAAGACTTAGCTGCAAAAAGATGGGTAGAAGAAAGATTGAAATCCAACCATTAACGGATGATAGAAACAGAACGGTGACATTTGTTAAGCGTAAAGCAGGGTTGTTTAAGAAAGCTCACGAATTATCAGTATTATGTCAAGTTGACATTTCTATAATAATAGTTGGTAATAACAACAAATTATATGAATTTAGTTCCGTTGATACGAACGAATTAATCAAAGCTTATCAAACTACAAAACCACATGAATCAAAATCCCCGGCAAATTATGGTAATTATAAGAAGAAAAAGAACTTAACCAGTCAAATTTCAATGAATGACGATTTATTAGATCAAGAAATCGATGAAAGTGATTATGATTCTGATACTCCTGAACCCAAAAGGGCCAAAAGAAATTATGAATCTATGAAAGATGACAGTACTGTCAACGAAAGAATTAAGAATAATAACAACAATATCAATAGTATTAATAGTGCTACTAGTAGTAATAGTAGTATTATAAATAGCAACAACAATAATAATAATGATAGAGCATTACCACCAAACCATATTTCATTAAGTAACGTACCAACTTTTAATTCGTTTCATAATGGAGTGATTAAAGAAGAAGAGGAAGAAGAAGATGGAAAGTCAGGTCATTTTATACAAGATTCCACCATCAACAGTCATTCAACTAGACCAATTTTAAGGGTGCAAATACCTACTGATGCAAAAAGTGGGAATAACGATAGTGCAAGAACATTAACCGCATTAGATACTAGTCATAACAATTCAAATTTAAATTCAAATTTAAATCCTCGTTCTGGATTAGGATTGGACAATAAAATAAATGGCAAGTCACCCACGATAAATACTCCAAAATACTCAAGTTTTTCAACGTTTAGATCCCCAGATACCAGGAAACCAATAACCACTTTACCGTTACCGATTCATCTGAAGTCCCAAACAAGCTCACCATCATCGGCTACGGCTCCACCGTTACCTAGAGATGGCATGACCAGTTTTTTCAATCCTTTACGCCAACCATCACCAACTCAATTTAATAATGGTAGTAATACCAATAATAATACTGCTAATAGTAATAATGGCCATAGTAATAATAGTAGTAATAATTCAGTACCGACGCCGATATTGAATCAGGCGTTGGGGGATAAGTTGAAGAGTATAAATATACCAGGTCAAGGTCAAATACCTCAAATGCAAATGTCAGCACAACAAATGTCAGCACAGCAAATGTCTGGACAAATGCCGGGACAAATACCTGGACAAATGCCGGGACAAATACCTGGACAAATGCCTGGACAAAACATGCCTGGTGGACCAGGACCCAGTGGGTCTGGGGATACACCAGTATCAGGACTACCGTCAAAATATGTTGATATGTTCCCATCACCATTAGGATTTTACCCTCAGGATTGGTCAAATAATATGACGCCATATAACAATATGAATCAGTATTTTTTCCGACACCCAAACCTGGCGCAGGGCCAATCAAGTAATCAACAACAAGGCATGAATTATCAATTCCCTTCCCCCACTCAATTTATGAATCAGTTTGACGAGAAGAAGTAGTCAATTTAATTATTTGAAGAAGTAGTCAAGTAATCAACAATAAGGCATGAATGTTCAATTCCCTTCCCCCACTCAATTTATGAATCAATTTGACGAGACGAAGCAGTCCATTAATCAATTTGAAGTAGTCGATTTATATTTGAAGAAATAGTCAATTTATGAATCAATTTGACGAAGTAGTAGTATTTAGTTAAAAGTTCTGCAAAATCCCTGTAGGTGATTTTTCCAGTAGGATAGATAAGGTGATATATAAGGGCCGATAAAACAACAATGGGAGAGTCAAAGGTGTAATATAGTGTATCAATAGATTGTAATTAACTAATCTATCTAAGACTCTTCTCTAAGCTTATGCTCCAATACTAGTAATATTCTTTAAGGCTACGGCAGCTAATGCTCTTCTCTAAGCTTATGGCGACTAATGCTATACTTAAGACTTATGGGCGCCAAGGCACTTCTCCAAGCTTATGAGCTCTAGTACTGATACTCTTCTCTAAGCTTATGGGCTCTAGTACTAATACTCTTCTCCAAGCTTATGGCGGCTAATGGTTTTTTCCAAGCTTATAGGGGCTACTCTCCTCCAAGCTATGGGCTCTGGACTTATAGACTCTAGCCGGCTATGGGCTCTGGACGTATAGACTCTAACTGGCTGGTAGAACTCTAGGTTATACGAGCTAGAAAAGATAAAAATAGCTCGCCGCATACCCTGTCCAACGGTGCATATCGTGACGTCGCAAAACCAGAAACTGCGCCGCACGGCCGCAGGGCAACCGCCCGCATTTCGCAGTCACATTTTGGAGTTGAGAAATCAGCGAAAAATTCTCTGAAAAATCTCATTGAGATACTGGAGAGTTTAAGATTGAGATTTTTTTCAATAAATTTTTTCAAAGGATAAACTGTTATTATGAAGGTATGTTAATATGATTAATATTGAAGCATTAAGTCGTTGTATTGAATAGTTGAGGTAGTTTATCACCCATATGTCAAGATAAGCTGGTTAGATTGACGAGGACAGTTACAAAGCAGAGGGAAGTGAAGATTAAAGATGATCAATATCAGTGGGAAATCAGTGGAAAATCGTCAAGAGATGATTAATATGATCACAGAGAACAACAGAAGACCATAGGAGAACACAGCAGCATTATGCTTTGGCTACAGAAGAAAAGAGTAGCGTGATACGTGCAACAGAAGGACCGAAGAACAGAGTACATGATTCTTGCAACAGACTGAAATGATTTCAAAGGGAAAAGCACCGTACTAACAATTTTTTAGTTAAATATTTCTTATCCAGCTAATGGTACTCAAAAAAGTATCGACATTGACGATGACCACAAATTAGCCGTTTTCATGGAAAAAAGAATGGGCCAAGAAGTCGCAGGTGATTCCGTCGGTGATGAATTCAAAGGTTACATCTTTAGAATTACTGGTGGTAATGATAAACAAGGTTTCCCAATGAAACAAGGTGTCATGCACCCAACCAGAGTTCAATTATTATTAGCTAAAGGTCACTCATGTTACAGACCAAGAAGAACCGGTGAAAGAAAGAGAAAATCCGTTAGAGGATGTATTGTCGGTCAAGATTTAGCTGTCTTATCATTATCAATTGTCAAACAAGGTGATTCCGATATTGAAGGTTTAACTGACTCCACTGTTCCAAAAAGATTAGGTCCAAAAAGAGCTAACCATATTAGAAAATTCTTTGGTTTAACCCAAGAAGATGATGTTAGACAATTCGTTGTTAGAAGAGAAGTTTCAAAAGGTGAAAAATCATATACTAAAGCACCAAAGATCCAAAGATTAGTTACTCCTCAAACTTTACAAAGAAAGAGAGCTTTAAAAGCTAAAAAAATTCAAAACGCTCAACATCAAAGAGATGCTGCTGCTGAATACGCTCAATTATTAGCTCAAAGATTACATGAAAGAAAAGCTGAAAAAGCTGAAATTAAAAAGAGAAGAGCTTCTTCTTTAAAAGCTTAATTCATTGATACATTGTAATTGTATTTAATATATTTCCTGTCATGATCCTCTCCTCGCAAAACCCATTCTTGTTTCTCTATCTGTTTCGTTACTGTTTAACCCATGTAGCTGGTCTCTGCCTTTGATAGTTCACATCTAGATTGATTCTGCATCTTTGATTCTGCATCTTTGATTCTGCCTTTGATAGTTTCTGCATCTTGATAGTTTAGAGTGCTGCAGAGCAACTACATAATCACTTATACATTCAAATTACTCATTCTACGCCTCTTTTCCTAGTTAATCGTTTAATATTTTCATAAACCTCATCATCACTTAAATTACTGCCGTACTTAAAATTTTTATTTATATAATTTTGCTTCTGTGTAGAATAATTCGGATCTCTTAAAAGAATTTTTAAATGTTCATCAAATTTACTTTCTAATATTTTGACTCCTGTTATTGGACAAATTATAGTTGATTGTTTTGATTTTTTTAATCTTGTTTCACCCGCTGCTCTTATTTTACCAGGGAATTTCGGTTTTTCAGTTTCTTCATCCTTTTGTTGATCTCCTTGACTTGGTTGTGGCTCACTTTCAAGCATTTTCTTATCTGGCTCAGCTGATTCTATTAATTCTAGTTCTAATTCCTTACTCCTATCTTCTAATGACCTTTTAATTAAATCATCACGTTTCAAAGCTTTTGGTAATTCAATGACTTGATCAACTGAATTAAATTCAATTTTACCAATTAAAGTAAAATCTTGCCAATCAATTGATGCATATTGTAATTGTCTTTCTTTTAGATATTTTAAATTATTATCTTGTTTTAATTTATTATTTTTATTATACTTTGCCCGTATATAACTATTCTTAAATAAGTTTTTATTAATTAATGGTTTTGGTTCAGTTAAAATGTTTATAGTACTTTGATATTGATTTAATAACTTTTTGAAAATTGTATGATATGAATGCGTTGAATTTAAAAATTCAAATTGGGATTTATTATTATTTGCTACGTGTTCATGCAAAGGCTTTAAATATTCCATACCGTTTTTAGCTATAAATAACGATGTCAATTTAATAATTTCATAATCTATCGGCGGTATTGATCTTTTGTTGATTAAGAATTGTAACTCTTCAACGGATTCCTTATCTTGTGGTTTATTTGTGTCATTATTTCCTCCAGAAGTAACATCGGGTGTTGATGAAATGTTCGAAGAACCACTAGCACTACCATTACTAATGGCGTTCGGCAATCTACCTAATTTCCACTGATAATAATTATAAAATTCATGATCATTAAATATAAATGGGAACTTATCAGGTTGAGATTTTAACTTATTTTCAAAAGCTTCGTCATGCTTTAATACGTAATCTACCGTTTTATCAATTTGTTCTTTACTATCACCAGCAGGGACTTTAATACCTTTTGGAATCATATTAAAACGTGAATTTGCACTATAGAGTTAGAAATGATATTTTCAGATGAGATCGCGAAGTCCTAAGAGTATTGTGAGGATCAAATAGAGATGGATGGGAATAATGATTCTGATAGTTCATACGATTCAATAACTGAACAATTAGAACAAATTGGAAGATTGAATTTCCCACTAATTAGTGCCTATTTACCTGATTTTTCCACAAAATTTAATTCTATTCCAAATTTACCACCATTACCAAACTTGCCCAATTTGCCCAACTTATCAAATTTACCAAATTTTAATTTTGATATTAGGAACGTTAATCGATTAAGCAATGAAATTAGTAATTATGTTAAAAATTATATTACAACATCAGTAGAATCTGATAAGACTTTAGCTAATTCTTTGAAAACCATTATTTCATCAAGAATCCAAATGTCAAGTGTTTTAACCGAACTTAATTTAGGTAAATCATTAACTTCAGCAATGGATAAATTACAACCTTTAAGAGATATTATCCATGAAGCTGTTATACTACCAATTGATGATATTGAAAGTGATTATGAAGCAACTGAACCTGGTGGAATTTTAAAGGTTATTAACCAAGATCAACCATTTTTTGAAGTGATTGTACCAGAAACTGAAACAATACGTAAACGTAAACATCATAAACATAATTCAAGGCATAAGAATAAGAATAAAAGTAAAAGTAATGGACAACATAACAATAAAAACGAATCGATTATGAGTGATTTAGATATTGACGGTTTATCACTTGAAGAAACAAGACAATTAACTAACCTTAATTCCCTTGATGATTTTTATAAACAGGATTTAATGAGGAATAAAATTCAGACTATACAGCAATTAAGCTTAAGGGATAATGATAAGAATAAATTAGTTACAAGATTAATGATGGGAAACTATTTTCGTTACACCAACGACCGTATAAGTGGGGAGCTAAAGTTAGAGTATAATAGTATGGGTAGTTTAGGTAGTGGTGATGATCAGGAGGTTGATAATGAAATGATTAGTGAAAAAGGAAGCGAAGAAGAAAGTGTAGACAGTGGAGCCGAGGGCCATGGTGACGATGAAGATGTTTATATGGATGAAAGAGATGAAGATGATGATGACGATGAAGTAATTCTTAATGAACTGGATACTTCACCATCATTTCATTCATTTAATAGATTAGGTTGTGAACATTATCAACGTAATAATAAAGTTGAGTGTCCAACATGTCATAAATGGTACGTTTGTAGATTTTGTCATGATAATGATCCCCTGAACGATCATAAGTTAGTTCGTAATGAAATCCGTCATATATTATGTATGTTTTGCAGGACTCCACAAGAACCTGGTAAATATTGTATTGAATGTGAAAAAGAATTATCCAATTATTATTGTTCAAAGTGTAAATTATTTGATAATGATGAAAGTAAAGAAATTTATCATTGTGATAAATGTGGTATTTGTAGATTAGGTTTAGGTTTAGGTAAAGATTATTTCCATTGTGATGAATGTGGAGTTTGTTTGAGTATTGATTTACAGAAAAATCATAAATGTGTTAATAATACAACTCATTGTAACTGTCCAATTTGTGAAGAATATTTATTTACTTCAGTTTTAAAAGTTGTATTTATGAAATGTGGACATCTGATTCATCAAAATTGTTATAAAGAATTAGTTAAACATAGTCACAAGTGTCCCATTTGTAAAAAAACTATTGTTAATATGGATACACAATTTAGAATATTGGATCAAGAAATTTTGCAGCAACCATTGCCAGTGCCATATAAGTTTTGGAGATGCATAATAAGCTGTAATGATTGTAAAGGTAAAAGCAATATAAATTATCATTTATTAGGGCTAAAATGTAAATATTGCAATAGTTATAATACCAATCAATTAAAATTGATTAAGCCTGAAGAAGAATTCAAACAAGAAATTGAAAATGATCAAGGTGATATTGAAATTGATAGAATGACATTAATTCAGACCAATTTGACAAGCAATTTTTTGATTGATGATAGAAGCACGACTGATAACAATATTGATGAAGAAGATGAATATGATGATGATTACTCGGGGGCTGGTGAACCACAAGGTAGCGGAGAAGGCGATGAAGAAGCAGACGAAGAAGAAGAAGAGTGCGATGAAGATGACGAGGCGGATATTGTAAATATTAGATTAAACAAATTAATGAACAGTAATGACAAATCCATTACTTCAATTTTACAAAGGTACTTGAATCAATTAAAAGACTAACAACAAAGACTTGAATCGATTAAAACACTAATAACAAAGGTACTGAATCGAGTAAAAGACTAATAACAAAGGCACTTGAATCGATTAAAATATTAATAACAAAGGCTTGGATCGATTAAAAGATTAATAACAAAGGTATATAGTTTAGGGGGGTATATTATAAATTTTAGGTAAGTAATTAGTAAACAGTTAATAAACAATTTTTTGGTTGCAAAATGCGACATGTCTGGCAAATATACGACGTGTCGTGTTAATGCAAAATGAAACAACGCTGATTTGAACAAAGAGTTTGGGACCCTCTTGTTATTGAATGGGTTTTGTATAATACGATTAAACTAACGTTTAACCTTGGAAGGTTATAAAGTGTTTTCAGTTGAAATAGGTAGCGTGAATCTACGCCACTAAACGAATAAACGTCGGTGGTTATTTTGAGCAGTCCACCAACATGACCCCTGCTGAGCATGTGCTTGATTTATTAAATCCAGAAGCGATTCATTATTTAGTAGTTTAGCCCTAATGTGAGTCGGAAGAATCCACAAGTCATTGCAGATCCCATAGGAAGCAATAAGCATAATTATGTCATAGTTGTTGAGTATTAATTTAGTGACCTATTATGGAAATGCCATGGAATTTGTGGGATTTCTTTTTGGTAACTCAACACTAGGAAATTTTTATACCCAAATTTATTATGGTACCCCAATCCTCAACTTCGAATGATGCCGTGGAATTATAAAGAGCAAATAGATCATGCAGGGTTTTAAAGCATGATTGTTTCAGCAGGGTTTAAAAGTGTGATCGTATAGCAGTGTGAAACTCTGAAGGGGGGTTGCAAAAGAAAGGTTTTGTTATGGTTATGTCTATATTGAGGGACTCAATGAACTCCGAACCATGGTTAAAATCAACGTGAATCACTAGTTGACACGTTTAGCTCTACTATCATGTACTAGACATGCCCTACATCCATTCTTACCAGCCTCTATAACAGCGGGTGTAAAAAAAAGAGAAGTATTTGACACAAATTCAACATAAAACTCAACACAAAAATAGAAGTGCGATCGTACTCAACCAAAAAAATTGAAGACCACATTGACAGGGATTAATTATTTATAAATTTGCTATTTTTTAACGATACTTTTGTAAAACACTTCAATCGATAGGTTAAAAGTGATTATTGATATTTTTAGCTGTTGTGTGACTTGAAGCGTTATTGCAAAACTGGATACATTTTTAAAAACACATCAACCGAAAATCAAGCATTAATTAAGACCCATGAATTCCATTAAAGCATTTCTCAATTCCATTGATAGTTTTATTCCAAATAATGACATTGATGAAATCAGAGAAGAAGATTATAATGGGGGAATAAATGAGGAGGGAGATGATGAAAATAAAGAAAATAATGAAAAAATAAATACCCATGATGATAACACGATAAGGAATGAAAGGCAAAATGTAGAAGAACCAGGAGAAGAAGCAGGAGAAGAAGAAAGGGAAGGTGAAGAATATGAAATGGAGCCGATGCAGATACCAAATCAGGGGTTAGGATTATCGTTTGATGAAGAACGTGCAAATCAACGACAACAGCAAGAATTACAAAATGCTTCACAGCCAGGTGATGAATCCAGCAGCATATTTTCAATGATTGTAAATTCAATATTGTTTATACCAAATTTGATATTTATTAGACCATTAATTATATTCTGGAAAGTATTACTTTATCCAATAAATTATTTAATCAAAATGATTGAATTAGATAACTATCAAATTAATTCAAAAACTGAGTTGATTAAACGAGAAAATATTATATCTAATAATATTAAATCACCAACATCGTCATCGAAATATATTATACCACCTCCGCAAAGGTTATTCCCATTGATTAGAAACCCACAAAAGATTAAACGAAAAATTTTAGTATTAGATTTAGATGAAACATTAATTCATTCATTATCCAAAGGCTCACCAAGAACTTTAACCAATAATAATTCAAATATCATCGAAATTAAATTAAATGATATTGCAGCATTGTATCATGTTCATAAAAGACCGTTTTGTGATTTTTTCTTAAAAGAAATAAGTAAATGGTTTGAATTGCATATTTTTACGGCAAGTGTGAAAGAATACGCCGATCCCATAATTGATTGGTTAGAAAGCGAAATTCCTGATTCTCCAGTTTTCAAAAAAAGATATTATCGTAATGATTGTACTTACAGAAATGGTGTTGGTTATGTCAAAGATTTATCAAAGTTTTTTCACATCGATGATTTGAAGAATGTAATAATTTTAGATAATTCCCCTGTAAGTTATGCTTTACATGAAGACAATGCTATTGTTATTGAAGGTTGGATTAATGATTTAGGCGATAAAGAATTATTAAATTTATTGCCAATGTTACAAAGTTTGTCAATTTGCATTGATGTTAGATTTATTTTGGGTTTAAGACAAGGTGAAAAAGTTATTAGGCATAATTAAGATTGGTTTGTTGGTCTTCCAGCTACTAGTAGATTGGAAGACTAGAGGTTAGCCAAAAAAAGTAATGATAGAAACGTAAAAAGAATAGAGTGTAGGATTAAAAAACATTTTGATTTTCTCGCAGCCAAAAAACTTCTGTTCTCTCACTTAAACGATGGACCATATTATAGATTCACTAAAGAATAATAATGACATTGTTGAAAATTTGCATGAATTAGGCACACTACTTAGAGACCAAACTAATAGATGTGACCCCACCTTACTTGATAACCTCCCGTTTTTATTATCACTTTATAAACAAAATACTGAACAATCTGATGAATTAGTAAGAGTGTTAGTTAATTTTACTGCCGATAATGATTTAAATAGATCAGAAATTATAAAATTCCCTGAATTTTGGATAAATCTAGATTATAATGATGATAAGGTTAAAATATTGATTAATCAATTTATAAGAAATACTGAAAACTCCCAAGATTTCTTGGAATTTTTTATGAACCTAAAAATTTACCAGTATTTTGATGATTTTGAAGGATTAATTGAATTTTTATCAGAATTAATTATACCAGAAAGGTTAAATAATGATTTAAAGCCCAAAGTACCGGGATTGCTTGATAAACTTGTAAAGTTTTTCAAATCATTGGATTCTGAAGATGAAGAAGACAAAGAAGACCAAGAATTTACATCACTTTTAATGTCAAATATAACTCAATTTCAAGATTTACCAACACATCACATCCAAACAATATACCCGCTTTTCAATGATCATTTAACTTCCAAAACCAGTAGATATTTATTCGCTACGATTGGGAACTTATCGTCCATGATTAATTTTAATGATTTTGGTGCTGTGCAGTATGCTGCTAATCACAATTCCGAAAATATGTATTTACAATCTTCATACTATCTAGTAATTGGTAATTATATAACTTCTAAATCTACTCAATTGGAAGTACTTGAAATTATTGATGATGATTTTATAAATAAGTTTTTCAATAATAAATTTTCTGATGTCGTACAGTATCAATCAATTCATTTGATCAAAAATTTAATCAATCAAGATAATGCAACTTTGATATCGAACCATAATAATTTACAAAGCTTTACGAAAGTTATAATAGATAATAAAGCATATTATGGAGAGATTTATCAGACATTTTTAAACTTTATTAAAAAGATGGTGACTTATGATATTAATATTTATGATAGACAGGCGCTTTGGGAATTAATCGATGATGATGAATTATGGAGTAAACTTTCATTAAAAGTACAGGTTGATGGAGATGATGAATTAAATCAAAAGATTGTTAAATCCTCATTTAAAGTACCTTTGGAATCTCATAAATTATTAGACAATTTAAAAAGTATGGCAATATTATTAAATCATCATGTCATCACCCAAGATATGTTACCTAGTTTCAAACATAGTTTCCTACCAGAATTAGAGAAATTGAATGAAGTATTGATAAATTCTGAAAGGAATAGACAATTTGATGTGCTTTTAAATAATTCAAAATTTGTAATGGTAGGGTTAATTAAATTAGGTAATGATGATATTAATCATCTTGCTAGATCGATCCTATCAATTGAATCATAAATACGACAGATGTATTGTTTAAATTGCAGGCGAATAGTTCTGTAGGTATTCAAATTAGCATTGAATATACTTTATGAAATGGTTCTTCACCAGTTCTTAAACTGTTACCTACATATTCATTTACTCAATGCTACTCCAACTCTATTTTTTGATCGTTTCATACACTTCTGCCAACCTCATAGGGCAGGATTACTCCACTAACGGAGCGGTTATTCGCGGCTCAACTTTTCAAAATTTTCAACTATAAAGTGATTTTAATTTTCCCAAATTTAACATGTAAATTACACCCTTTAGTATTATAACTAATATCCGGAGTATAAGGAAAAGTATTAATATGACTAAAAACTCATTTTATTCATCTATTGAGCCATCAGAATTGGATCCTATAGTTGTTATATTACAAAAACATGATAATGATACAAATCCGCATAAAGTTGATTTATCCATCGGTGTTTATAAGCCTGAAAATGGGGACGTTAAACATGTTTTCCCATCAGTTAAATTAGCTAAACAACAAATTTATGAGAATGATCAAGGTCACCCATATCATTCAATGTTAGGTTGGCCAGCATTTACAGCTGGGGCACAAGAAGTAGTTTTTGGTAAAGGTGATAAGAGTAACATTGCGTCAATTCAAACCATTTCAGGAACTGGAGCAGTTCATATCGGTATTGAATTTTTATTAAAAATTGGTTTAAATGAATTTTATGTTGGTGTACCAACATGGGGCAATTATGAAGGTATGATTACAAGCTGCGGTGGTAAGGTTAATTTTTTTAATCATTATGAAGAAAATACTGGTAAACCTGACATATCAACATTATTTAAAACTATTGATGAAATACCAGAAAATGGAGTTTTGCTATTACAAGCTTGTTGTCATAACCCAACGGGAGCTGATTACACCCCACAACAATGGCAAGAAATTGGTGAAAAAATTCAATCAAAGGGAATTTTCACATTGTTTGATATTGCTTATCAAGGGTTTGGAAGTGGTAATAAAGATAAAGATGCTTATGGTGTTCGCCATTTCCGTGAATTAGGTTTAGAATTTATTGTTTGTGAATCATTTTCAAAAAATATGGGATTATATGGTGAAAGAGTTGGTTGTTTACATGTTGTTAGTAATGATAAGCAAAATATTAAAAATGTTCCCAATTTATTAGTCAATATTTTCAGGCCCCAATGTTCATTTGCTCCATTATTTGGTGCAAGAATTGCAACATATTTATTTAATGATTATAAATCTCAATGGGATGAAGATGTTGCATTAGTTTATGAAAGGCTTATCAATTTAAGAACTAGAATTTCAACCAAATTTAAAAAATTAGGTACACCTGGGAATTGGGATAAAATTTTAAATCAAAATGGTTTATTTTGGTATAGTGGTTTAACTGAGGTGCAAGTGGAAAAATTATGCAATCATTATCATGTTTATTTACCATTAAATGGTAGATTTAATGTAGCTGGGTTTAATGATGATAATTTAGATTATGTTATTGAAAGTATTGATAAGGTTGTAAGAGAAGTTTAGAGTTGAAAAGTTCAAACGGTTTAAAAGTTCAAATAGTCAAATAGTTTGGTTCTGTTAATTTCATATATATTCATGCTAATGCAATATGCCCGGTCTCCTGCCTTCCCAATATTCGCTCCTCTTCCTATTTCTCTTTATCTCTACATCTCTTTATCTCTTTATCTCTCTATTTCTTCACTTTTTATCTCTCTGTATCTTTTCTTTGTCTCTTAACCTCTTTATCTCTTTATCTCTTAATCTCTTTATCTCTTTACCGCTTAATCTCTTTATCTCTCCTTTTCTGTTTTTTCATGTCACACACAAAATGCCAACTAAAGATGGGTAATATCAAATTATTAACTACTTTAAAATTTTATTAACCACTTTGATTATGGATTTTCTTTAAATGGGCTTTTAAATTATCCTTTCTATTAAATCTTTTATTACAATTTGGTTGATCACATTCAAATGGTTTTTCACTTGAATGACTTTTCATATGCCTTTTAACATGTTCAGGTCTTTGAAATCTTGCTAAACATAACGGACATGCATGTTTTTTCTTAGGATCGGATAAATCTGATGCTTTTTCATTTATCTTAATTGGTAAATCTGGTATAAATGCTGGACTTAAATCTTTTTTAGATTTCCTCTTTTCTTCGTTACTCGTGTTATTATTATCATGATTATTATTATTATTATTATTATTAATATTATCAGTACTATTGTTACTATTGTTACTATTATTACTATTATTATCATATTGCATTGAATATTGATTTGCTTGTTGAGGGTTATAATTTGGTGAATAATTTAAATTATTTGCATGATTAATTAAATTAATGTTAGATTGTAAATTATTATTCAACGGTAAATTTGGTAAATTATTGGTTAAATTTGTTGACGATTGTTGATTTGATGACATTGCAGGTAACAAGCTTGATTGTAATTTATTATTTGCGATTGAAGCTAAATTAATACTTGCAGGATAGGACTTTAAATTAAATTGTGATTGAATTAATTGAATGTTACTACTTGTATTATCATTAAGCTCTTGATTATTAATTCCTCCTTGACTTACATTAGGTTCAACAACTGTATTAATTCCTCCATTATTATTTAACGATAAATTATTACCTAGATTCATATTCATATTTACTCCAATATTATTTGATACATCATTTAAAGAATGTATTGAGTTATCTCTTAAATGACTATAAGATTTTGCTCTTTTCAATTGATTTAAGGCATCATCATCTTGATCTTCAATTTTTATAGAATCTAAAGTATTTTGACGTCTTAAGTTTGGAGTAAAAGGAAAATTAAATTGAGGTAAACTATTAGCATTTGAAATCGAACTAATTGAATTTGAATTTGAAATTGAATCCTTTTGAGTATTATCAGTTGAATTTGAATTCAGGTTTGAACTGGATGTCAGATGATGTTCAAGTATAGGTTGTGAGTGTGAATGTGAATGAAGTTGTTGAAGTTGTTGAAGCTGTTGTTGGCTATGAATAACTTGTTGGTTCTGCTGATTTTGGAGTTGTTGATTTGCAACCTGATTAAGATTTTGATTACTTAATGATATTGGAGCAGAATGTGGTTGATTTAAAGGTGTAGATAAAACTAAATTCATCGAAGGCACTGACCCAGGAGCAGAATGGATTGGGTTTTGTAAAGGAGTCTGAAAATCATCTTGATCAAAAGATAAATTATCATATTTTGGTGAAATAAATGAATTGGGGGTAATCAACGGATTTAATTTATCGAATTTTGATCTTGATTGAGACCTTGAATGTTTATACGGGGTTTTTGTGACCTTTGATGGTGAAGTTTGTGGTCTTAATGGAGTTTGTGAATTTGAACCAATTGAGAGGGACTTATTACGGACCTTACGTGGCGTCATTGAAATGGTAGATGAACTGGTATTGGCACTGGAAGCACCGCTAGATGTTGTTGCCGGTATTGAACCTGAAGCGGCCGACGAAGCAGCAGCTGCAAAATTATTTAAGGAATTATTGGTGCTTACATGCTTGAATGACTGCATTGATTGATTTGAAATAGATGACGTTAATTGAGGTATACTGTCAATTGAATTAGAATTGACTAATTTTGATAAGTCTTGGTTTGAGCTAATGGATAAATTCTGTTGATGTCTAATCAAATTCATGTTATCCGTTAATAGGATGTTAGATTTAGGGACAAATTCTTCATTATCTAAGCCTACAGGATGATTTTGAGGGTGATTTTCTAGGTGATTTTGGGGGTGATTTTGGCTATGCATTGAGTTAATTGGATGAATTGCGTTGTTGTTACTAACGTAATGATGGTTATTCTTTAAATGATTACCATGGGGGGTATTGCTATTGCTATTAACAACATTGTTGGTGCCCAAATTATGAATATGATTTTGGTTATATTGGTAATCATAAAATTCGTCATAAGGAATGATCAATTGATAGTCATCTATGTTGATATCTAGATTTTCATAATCTATGCGTGGTGAGCTCATCAAGTTTTCCATTACCATGTAAAAATTATACGTTACTATCTATAATGGGGGTATTTGACGGTATTTATGTCCGTTGAAATTTTGTTTTTGTATTTTACAACACCACGGGCCAACAATTAGGTTCCAGCAGCTGTTGAATAATTACCGGTGATAAACCAATGAATAAATACTAAAATGCTAATGCTAAAAAACTGATAGGATTATCGAATGTTCCAATGTTCATAAATTCCACTATACCAGGTATGTTTCGACCCACGGGGTTAATCAGCGTCCTTTCCGATATTCGACTACGTTGATAGATTACTGCTCGACGGTGGTAAGTAATCTGGAATGCTATCAAATGAAACCAGGGTTTTCTAGCAAACTGTTCGAATAGTATCTGTTGATATTGGTGGAACTACAAAATTTTCAATGAAAAACTGTTTACGCATCTTACCAGTCTTCCAGTTTTGCAATTTAACCTAATCGGGTTAAACACCCGCGGTATCGGGATCCGTCTGTCGAAGACGCGGGTGTTTCGTCCAGATTATGCTGCAAGGCTGCTGTAACAATAAGTCCCATAAAGAAATTAGGTGCCATAAACTTCAGCTGATTATATTGTTAACCACAGAAAATTTCTACCTTCGATTGAGTCTAGATTATGCAGTGGATACACAGTGTGTGGTGGTTTTACAGTGGTTGCAGAGGATATGACAGTACGATGTATCTCCTAGTGGGCTGACAGTATGATGCACTTGGGGCTCATGGCTTGCGGAAATAAAACAAATGTCCGTTGGTGGGCAGAGTTTCACATAGTAGTGGTTCATAATAGTGGATTAGTAGTGGATTAGTAAATAGCGGTTTATAGTAGCGGTTTTACCAGCAGCAAGCAACTTGCGTTCTGTCTTGGACGACTATACCCTCATATGACGGTGCCATAGTCAATCCTCGCTTCTGTTAGCCACCAAACTCAAAACGATAGTTTGAGCACTTCGAGTTACTGCGCCGAGAACCAGGTTAAGAATAGAAAAAGAATACCACCACCGTTCTAAGTTTATCAACACAAATATACTATGATTATGCCAAGCTTATGTAATTAGTATAGTGACAGTTTACATTGTCCTAGTAATCGGTTATTATTTACATGTTCTACGGTTGTTTCACTTTATATTTATACAGGTGTTCAAACCTCTATATTCGAATAGGAGACAATCAGGAATTTATGTTGCTACAGCAGTGAGAAATTGTCTTGGGTTGTTTACTAAATGGTGAAACACTATTTTATTATTTGAAAATGTGATGCAATGAAAGTTTATAGTGATATGATTGACGTTTATCCACCAGCCAGAAATCTTATAATCGGGCTAAATTTGTCTTCACACAAGAATGTTTAGCATTTTTAAACGTCGATTTTGTGGTAAAACGTCCTGAAATTTTACTGATAAAACCACAAACTTTAACCCTATTTACTTGACATCATTCTATTATCCGGTGATCCAGCGGTGCATTGGTTCAATTTGTGTGTATCTTATCTACCCTTTGTTTTAAGTACAGTTCTCTAGTGTGTGAAATGTGTGGTTTCGTTGCATATCTCGGTTTTCGTAACCTTGGCACTGCTATGGAAGATTTTTTTTTTGTAATGTCAGAATTTTTATAAACTAATATATCTTCAGCGTTAGCTATCCAAGTTAAGACTATGCCCATTATTCTATTATTCGGTTTAGAACGGTTTTGATGCTTTGTTAACTTGCATGAGGTACATACTTTGAACAAACACGAAAATTGTGTTGTGAGACTTGACGAGAAATGGGCTGTAAAACTAGGGAGTGTCCAACGGAATAAATGATAATACTGAGGTTCCGAACAACCACCTGGATACCTGAAATGAGAGGTCTTCAACGATAAATTAGAATCAATGAAATTTAATATAATCGCAACTACAGAAGCCGTATAGATGTAACGAATGCCCCTTATGCATGATTGATTCTTTGGCTATGTCATGATTGATTCTTTGGCCATGTCATAGTTGATTGTTTGGCCATGCCATACTTGATTCGTGGCCCACGTCATAATTGGTTCTTTGGCCCAGCCTATTATCTCCACAATTCACGATATCACACTACTTTGTTAACACTTAGTGCGTTTTGCTTTGACAGGTCCTCACGCCTCGTTCCTCTCGGAAATACCAAAGTTGGGTGGGTATTATTTAGTGCTTCCATTCCTCTAGTTTACAATAGGGTTTATTCTACGATTTTACCCAGATGTACATCATTGAATTGAAAACTGTGATTGGGAGAGAACAGAAAAAGAACTCGCAATTCAGATTCAGGTACCAGTTTTTCTTCAAAAATACGTCGTGTGGAATCGACGTAGTATATTTATAAAATCATTTAAATAAATATCTCTAGTTAAAAACTCCTCAGAAGGATTATGGGTTTTGTTTAACAAATTCAACACCTTTTTGAATGTTTTTAATTAAAGTTTCCTTAGCTAATTTAACTAATTCTTCTTCGTGGCTTGATAATTGACCTAATGGATGAACGGTTTTAACACCTTCAACACCTAAGGTAACTTTTGATGAGAAGAAGTCAATGCCTTCATCTTTGAATAATGGGGAGTCAACAAAAGTTGGTTCAATGACATCAGTTTCACCACTTAAACCGTCTAAAACAGCACCAGTGAATCTGGCACCGGCTTGAGCCATTGATAAAGTAGCTGAACCAGCACCATTTTTAGCTTGAACAACTTCATCACCACCAAATTGGATTCTGTGGATTAATGAATCTCTAGTTTCGGCGTCCAAATCTTTGTGGTTGGTTTGGGACAATAATGGAACAATAGTAATACCTGAGTGACCACCAACAACGGTAACTTTTTCATTAACTGGGTTGGTTTTTGAAATTTCTGAAACAAATCTTGAAGCTCTTAAAACATCTAAAGTGGTAACACCAAATAATTTCTTTGGGTTATAAACACCCTTTGATTTGAAAACTTCAGCAACAATTGGCACAGTTGAGTTAACAGGGTTGGCAATGACACAAATGGCAGCATCTGGGCAACTGTCTGCAGCGGCTTTAGCTAAGTCTCTAACAATTGAAGCATTAGTGTTGAATAAATCATCTCTGGTCATACCTGGTTTTCTTGGAACACCAGCTGGGATAACAACTACATCAGAACCTGATAAAGCTTCATTTAAGTTTTCTGGTTCGTAACCTTTAACGGTTGAGTTGGTTGGGATATGTGAAACATCTGCACCGACACCTGGGGCACCTCTTAAATCATATAAAGCTAAATCAGTAACTTTATGATTTAATTTTAATAATAATGATAATGGTTGACCAATACCACCACCAGCACCTAAAACGGTAACTTTGTAATTAGCAGCAGCGGTTTGAGAAAATGATCTGGCGAATCTTAACATATTGTATCTTTTTATAATTGATTCTTTAGTTAATTGAAAAAAATAAATTGAATTGAGTTTTTTCAGCTATCCTATGGGAATTTATAAAAATTTTCGACCCCAGTGATTTTTCAGTTGGACGGTTTCGCAGCCAATCAAATTCTGGAAATCGGGTTAGAGGTTCGCGACATATTGCACCATAGGGTTTTTTTGCAGCCGTGTCGCCCAGTTCCAATATATCCAAGGGGCCAATGGTTTTTGTGCTACTTCTACTCCAGAGTTGAAGAGTAATTTGTTACACTATACATATTGAAACCTATCCAAAATAAATAACCTAGCCCAATTAATTTCCCCGGCCCAATTTACCTAACCCAATTTACCAACTAAATCATCTGGACTAAACAAGTCGCCTGAACACCAGTCTAATCCACTGTTGAGTTGCAAAGAATTTAATCAATGTGACAGCAATATTTGATAAATTCAAAGGTATTATCATCAAATTTATTATTCAGATATCGACGAACAATCTGAGCTTTAATTGGCTTCATATCACTAGTATCAAGTGGTTTATCCCAAATATGAAAGCCTCCAATATATTTTTCTAGTTTGTTGACTGAAAGCGTAAAGCCTCTAACTAAGATAAGATTGTTTAAATAGGCGGAATAAATTAAGTAATGGCCTATTACACAAAATAATGAAATATTAATTTTACCACCATTTTTAATACCGGTGAAGTTTGCTTCAAAAATTATTTTATCGCTTGGACTCAAACGCACATAAACTCGTCTACCACCATAAGCACAATCTAAACAAACTCTGAAAAATGTTTTTCTATGTTCTATAACCTGCATTAAATTTTCAATGAAAAAATTAATAATTTTCATAGATCTCAACGGCATTAAGTCCTCTAATATTGAAACTTGTTTAAATCCGGATTCAAATTTTTGATGTAACGGATTTGATAAACCTTTAAGTTCCGCTAATTGACCCTCTATCGTAAGCGGTTTACTTGGTTGCACTAAAGCATTACTCGTTTGATTATTCTCCAACGGTTCAATACTCCCAGAATTTGAAAATTGTGGAGCAGCATTAGCAGAATCACTACTAGTGGTATAATCTGTAGTATAATCTGAGGTACTTGGGGTTTCTAAATCCGAATTTACAATTGAAATGCCAATAATTGAATTTTTAATAGATTGTAATTCAAAGGCATCGCTAATTTGTACTCCTGCAATATTTAAATCTAAATTGTTAGTTGAATGTGGTGAAATAGTTGAAGCGGTTGAAGCTGAGTCAATCGAGAAATCATCACCATCATACTCATCTTCTGCTTCATCACCAGTCTCGTCATGTTTTGCAATTGACTCCATTTTAACTTGACTTTCATTTTCACTTTCATTTTCACCTTCATTTTCACTTTCATTTTTACTTTCCCTTCCATTTTCATTTCCCCCTCCATTTTCACTTTCATTTTCACTTCCACTTTGATTTTCAAGTCCTATATTATTTTCTCCCTTATCGTCTATCCCAGTGTGTGATCCGTAGTTTAAAAGATCTCTTATATTCATCTTAATTTGATCCAATTATCTTAATCCTAACCTCTAGCAATTTATTAATATTCTAATAAACTCTGTATTAAAATACTAATGATAATTCTTAGAAAACTTATAAATCAATTAAATAAATAGTCTAAGGAGCTTTCTGATTTAACCTTATCAAACACCTACCCGCATTTAAGTTTTTTACACTACTAATAAATAGTTGATATTCAACGATTGCTAATCTGATTATTAGCTGAACGTCCATCATTAGGAATATTATCTTATTTCCTGCATTGTTGTCTGCAATACTTACCGTTCATTGCATATCCCCATTCCCTGCCAACGAAAAGAAATACTGAGGTTGCAAAAACTGATGGAACACGAATTTCGTCCCAATAAACTAGAACTCTTTTAAAATAGTTTGAATAATATCTTTGGTTATCCATTTGGTATGTCTATGGCTATTTATTGAGATAATATTTATGTTTGATCATACCTATAAGTGACATATCCATATTCTCTCCATCACGGCATCGTTTCTCTCTTCCTACTCTCACAAGTTTTCAAGTAAGCCTTTATGGCCAAGTTGGTAAGGCACCTCACTAGTAATGAGGAGATCCTCGGTTCGACTCCGAGTGAAGGCATTCTTTTTTTCTAATTTTTAACTACTTCTGTATAGTGGTATATACTACATTATCGTCTGTGTTTAAGGCTACATTCATAAAGATAGATAACAATATTTTTTTGGAGCTTTAGAAGGTTCAAACCCTTTCTCTGATTTTGCTAATTATCTTTTATTAATAAACGCTTTTTTTTTCCGGGAGGTTATTTATATAATAGTTCAGCTCCAATCCCTACTCCGATAACGTGTTAATAGTCCTGGACCAAGATAAATCATGTAATTAAATAGAGATGAGATCAAATAGGTTGGAAACATAAAATGTGCGAAAAAAGTTAGTATTTAATTAAAGATGGAACAAATAACTAGTGATGAGATTATAAGAGATTCTTATAATCAAAGGACGGTACTAGATAAACCCCAGACTAATATCCAAGATATAGAAGAATTACGATCTTTCCAATTAAGTAAAAGAAAACAATTTGAACAACAGATTAATTTAAATAGATTAAATTTGGGAGTGTGGATACGGTACGCAAAATGGGAAGTTGAATTCAATCATGATTTTACAAGGGCTAGATCAATTTATGAAAGAGCATTGCAAGTAAATATTGAACATGTACCATTTTGGATGAACTACATAAAATTTGAATTAAGTAATAATAATATAAACCATGCTAGAAATGTCTTAGACAGGGTAATTTCAATATTACCAAAACTTGATAAATTTTGGTACTTATATGCACAAACTGAAGAAACTTTACAAAATTATAATAAAGTACGACAATTGTTTCAAAATTGGATAAATTGGAAACCTCAATTTAATGTTTGGGACTCATGGGTTAATTTTGAAAAAAGGTACGATGAAATTGATAATGTTCGAAATATTTTTAAAAAATACGTTAATGAATTTGGTAATGGCGAAACATGGATTAAGTGGATAAATTTTGAGCAGGAAGTAAATGATATAAATATAATAAGAAATGTATTTGAATTATCATTGGATACATTATTACAAAATAAAAGGGAAGACGAACAATTACCAAATATAGTTTTAAAATTTGCAATTTGGGAATTTAAACAACAAGAATTAGAAAGATCAAACGAAATATTTTCAAAAGTTCTAGATAAATCGAATTTTAAATTTTCAGAACATCAATATAATAAAATTTTGAATAATCGTTATAATTTTGAAAAGAATTATCAATTTTCAAATGATATTCAATTTAAAAGGAAATTGAAATATTTATCAAATGTCGAAAACAACCCGAATGATATTGATTCTTGGTGGTCATTGATTAATCTAAGTCAAGATGGTAATGAAATTTTAAACAATTTAGAAAGGTCAGTCAAAACATTACCGTCAGATAATGTAAAGACATTAATTTGGAAAAGATACATTTTTTTATGGATCAAATTAGCTTTTTATTATGAATTTTCATTAAATGATATCGAAAAAGCAAGAATAACTTGGACGAATTGTATTGAAATGTTGTCAAAACAATCTTTCACTTTTGGTAAAATTTGGATTAACTATGCAAATTTTGAAATTAGACAGAATAATTTACCTGAAGCTAGGAAAGTACTAGGTAAATCGATTGGTTCAATCGCTATACCAAAGGATAAAATTTTTAAGTACTATATTAATTTAGAAAGAAAATTGGGTGAATGGGATAGAATTAGAAAAATTTTTGAAAAATGGTTTGAATTGAGTTTAATTAAAAATGTATCAGCCATCAAAGTATTATTAACTTATATAAATTTTGAAAAGCAATTAAATGAATCTGAAAGATGTGAAAACTTATTCAACCTAGGTTTAAAGTTACTTGATAATTCAATTACTTCCAATAGATTAACTCCATTTGATTTGTTCTACAATTCATTTATAAATTATTATAAAGAAAATTTTGAATATGATAAAGCAAGAGAATTGTACGAAAATTTATTAAATAATGAAAATAATAACATTAAGCTTTGGGTATCGTTTGCAAATTTCGAATCATCAATACCAAATGAAAATCAATTATTAGCATTTAATTCCAATAATGATGTTGAATTGGAAATTGAAATTGAAGATATTCAGAAGGAAAATTCAAGAAAAATATTCAAAAAGGCACTAAATTATTATAAATCAAAACATATGAATGAAGAAACGTTAGTTATTTTACAATCATGGAAAAACTATGAACTTGATTTTGGTGATTCTAAATCTATCAAGTTGGTTGAAGATAAATTTCCAACAATCGTTAAAAGAACTAAAACAGAAGATGATATCACTAAAGAGTATCTTGAATATGTATTCCCTGATGAAAAACCTAACATAAATAAATTCTTACAAAATGCAAAAAAGTGGGCAGAAAAAGCAACCGCATGAGTATGTATATTACTATGTATAAATATATTTTCTGATTTCGATTTTTGTGCATTGTTTATTTGTGACATTAGTTGAAACTCCCAGTTGCATCGAAATCAATTACCACCTCTTAATGTTAAAACTAAATGTAATGAAGCACCAGCTTGAATACCAGATTCAGCAACGGTACTTTCATCGTTTAACTGAGATCCTTGAAAGATTAATCTCTGCTGAGCTGGGGGGATACCTTCTTTTTCTTCCATCATTTCTTTGATGTTAATAATTTTATCAGTTGGTTCGATATCAACTGGGATATCTCTACCTGTCAATGTCTTTACTTTAACTTGCATCGATGAATTAACACACTGAGATAGATATTCTGATGAGTAAAACTCTGAATAGTTCAAAAATGCGAACTTTAGAAGTTATTCTTTAATGTTACCTACTCCTTATTTAAAAGATTTAAATTATAATGTTTACGAACCTTCAGAAGATTCGTTTTTATTGCTAGATTGTTTTGAACAAGAGAATGACTGGCTAAAAAAATATTTTAAACTGGAAATACCGTTGGTGACCGAGATTGGTACTGGATCAGGTATTGTAACAAGTTTTTTGATATCAAATATTTTACCAAATGCAATATTTTTAACTACTGATATAAACCCCCATGCAATAACGACGTGTAAAAAGACAATCAGGGATAATAATCGAAAATTCCCATATTTTGATAGTTTAGAAATGAGTTTAACAACTGGTATAACAAACAAGTCAATAGATTTATTGGTTTTTAACCCACCGTATGTACCAGCAGAAACCGTTCCAAAAATACCTGATAATGAGCAATCAGATGAGTGGTTAGATTTAGCGTTATTAGGGGGATCAGATGGCATGGTTGTAACTTGGGAATTGTTAAATAATTTAGAAAATGTGTTAAGTAATAGAGGAATTGCATATATACTATTTTGTGCACGAAATAAACCTGCAACTATTAAAAAAGTAATGGAATCAAAAGGTTGGAATGTCGATATAATAATTAATAGAAAAGCTGGCTGGGAAGTCTTGAGTATTTTAAAATTTTATAAATAAAAAATATAATTTTAGAAAGGTTCAGTCTCTTTCATTAACCAATTATATGCTAGCTCTTCTCCCATTTTTAATAAATCAGGCCCGCAATCAGCTCTAATGTTATTATAATAATTATTGATCCATTTAATCTCATTAATTGTTAAATATTTAGTCTCGATTAATTTCCTACAAAATGGTATTTTAGTTAAATAATTAAATCCTAATAAATTTTCACCGTGTCTATCATTTGAATCACTTTTAATAATTTCGATTTCACTCTCAATTCTAAACCCTTTGACTCCATCTATATAATAACCTGGTTCAATAGTTAATATTCCACCTGGTTTAAATAAATCTTCCTTATTGGGACCACCAGAAGTTGTCAGTATATATAATGGACCTTCATGAATGTTGCCAAAAGATCCAATTCCATGACCAGTACCATGATTAAAATCTAAACCTTCTTCCCATAATGGTTGTCTGCTATAGCCATCCAATAAAGTTCCAGTATTCTTATTTCCAGGAAATTTAGCCATTGAAACCGCTAAATGGCCCTTTAATACTAATGTATAAAATTTTTTATCTTCCTTCGTTAAATTTTTATAACCAAATTTATAAGTTCTAGTAATATCAGTGGTACCTTCTAAATATTGAGCTCCTGAGTCTAGAAGATAAATATTATCGGGATTTATTAATGAATTTATTTCTTTAGTAGGAGCATAATGAATAATAGAAGCATTACTACCGCTTGAAGAAATTGCAGCGTTGGAATGACTTCTAAAATTTGGGAATTTTGATCTAATTGAATAAATCTTTTTAACTGATTCATACTCATTAACAATGGTCTTTTTGTTTAATAATTCATTCTCTAACCAACTAAATAATATAATGAATGATAGAGAATCTTTATACTGTGCTAATTTTGCATTGAATAATTCTGTTTTATTTTTATAAATCTTCAAGTACGAAACAAAAGAATTGAAAACTAGTTGTTGATCTGGCAAAGCATTAATTAATGCATAATTACTATTCTTAGGAACAATAATTTTGCCCGATTTTAATTTAGCTAAATCTTTATAAAATACTTCATATTGCTTAATGATAAAAAATTCAAAACCAAGAGCTTGAATTTTACTTTCATCTATGTAAAGAACAACTCTATCTAATGATATAATTGCATAACTTTTAAATAATGGAGTAAATTCAAAATCTCCATCACATCTTAAATTAAATACCCATGCAATTTCATCTAATGCACTAAGAATCACATACTCACTACCACTCAGGATTAAATAATCACGGACTCTTAATAATTTGGAATCCATTGATTCCCCACTAAATCTATCATCTAATTCATAGACCTCATTATTAGGAAGTTTAGGTCTCTCGTCTTTCCAAACTATATCAATTAAATTTTTATATAATGGTTTAAAGTAATGACCAGCATTCTTCTCAAAATATTCACCATTAGAATAACTTATTAATCTTGGATCGCAAGAAATAGTTTGGCTAAATTTACTGTTTTTAGACCTTTCAATAGCATAATCTTGCCATGTAGGGTAACCAATAGTCTTCTGCTTTAAAACTTTCCAATCATCAGGATCTAATTCAGTTTCTGCTTGTAAGAAAAATCTACCATCTGTTGATAATCTGGCTTCACCTTTCAATTCCTTTTCATCCTCCAAAGTTATAACACATATTCCAGTCCCCCCAGTGAACCCTGAAATAAATTCAACTCTTTTATCAGCTATCATTGTTCTTTCACTTTGATGTTCATCTTCGCTAGCAACAATATAAACCCCAATTTTATGTTCAGCCATCAACTTTCTAAGTCTTTTTAACTTTACTTTTGGAGTTAATTCACTCCATATTTTCGAATGATAAGGTATATCAGGTAAATATTCAGCATCACTAAATTGGCTAGTATTATCTCCTTGTGACGTTAAAATGGTGGTTCGAAATGGGTTGGAAAAAAAATTAAACAAATCACAGCCATTGTTCTCTTCCTTGCTTTCATCATTTAATAATAATAGTTGTTTTTCATTGATAATTGACATTCTTTCCTTTGAGGTTCCTTTACTAAGAGTACCTCAGATTAGTTAATTTTTCGCAATTTCTTCTCATTAAAAGAAAAAAAAATATATGACATCTTGCTAAACATGTACAGTAGAAGAGTATTGGATGATAGATCAAGTGGTAATATACGAAACCAACAAGATAGAGGTAGACCAGCAAGTAGATATGATAGTTATTCAACTGATAATCCCACTTCAATTAGTAATTCAGTCCCAGTGGGAAAACAGACATATTGGTCTGGTGAACCGTCAAGATATAAAAAGATACAAGATAAAGAACTTGATGCTATTATAGTCGGACATTTAACCAATGAGCAAATAGATGCATATCAACAATATTTCAGAATAGAAGAGATATCTGAATTATTGAGATTAGCAAGTAATAAAACTTTGATGCATTTGTTACCATCAGGAGATTTAAAGAAAAATCCAAATTTAAAAAGAGATGCTTCACCACCGCCAAAATATGACAATCAGGGGAATAGAATCAATACAAGAGACATAAGAACCAAAGAGAACTTGGAAAAGGAAAGAGCACATCTTGTTGAATTGGCAGTAAGTAATATTAAACTGTATCATCCACCATATGATTATCAGAAGCCAATTAAAACTATGGAGAAATTATATATACCGATTAAAGACTTTCCCGATATTAATTTTGTTGGATTTTTATTAGGACCAAGAGGTACAACCTTGAGAAAAATTGAAGAAGATAGTGGTGCAAGATTAGCTATTAGAGGTAAAGGATCAGTCAAAGATGGTAGATCAAGTTCAAATAATAATAATAATTCAGACGAAAGTGCTGAAGAAGATTTGCATGTAATTATCACTGCCGATTCTCAACAAAAATTGGCAAAAGGTATTCAATTAACTAATGAAATTATTGAAACTTTGGTTTCTTCACCATTTGGTCAAAATGAATTAAAAAGAAATCAATTAAAGCAGTTGGCTATTTACAATGGTACTTTAAGAGAGACTAAACCATTTGATCCTACTAAATATAACAAACCACCGTCGTCACGTCCTCAATTTGATATTTCAAAAATTGTTTGTAAAATTTGTGGTAATGTTGGTCATCTTGCAAGAGATTGTAAATTTAAAAATGATGAGAGTTATAAAACTAATAGTGGCACCAATGATAATAATGATACGCCACCTTGGAAGAAAGCAAAAACTTCTGGAGATGTTTTACCGCCATGGGCAGCAGCCCAAGTGCCTACAAATCATGCACCACCACCACCTAGTGCTTCACTTCCACCACCACCTGTAGCAGTTCCTCCTCCAGTATCAGTTGTTCCTCCACCATCGCTTCCACCACCACCTGTTCAACAAGTTAAACCACCACCTCCTCCACCACCAGCTTCGATTCCAGCACCTCCACCACCAGCTGCAAAACCACCAGCTCCTCCAAGTCAATCTAAACCACCACCCCCTTCTACTAGCAAACCACCACCACCACCCTCTTAAATATAGATGTATATTAGAAATTTGTATTTATCCTTTCACGACAACAAATATAAAAACTAATAACTACAATATCAATAATATTATCCAAAGATCACAAAATCAACCAAGCTTCTTTAAAATGGAATATAATTTCTTTGGAAGATACATCAATAATTTATAATATATTCCGTTGAAGTTATGAAATATGGTACACATCCAAATACCAATTGACCAACGCGTGTATACTGTAACATCCGTTTGAAGAAGTCTAATAGTCGTTGACCTTCATTAAAACGGTCTTGTAAATTATAATTAAAGCGTTTGGAAGACCATTTTGATAGTATCAATAGTCAAGAAAATTTGACAAAAGAATTCAACAATTTCAACGAGAAACCCCTTTACATCCTTATAGGACTGGTAGTAGCATGTACCTATTTCAGCGTTTGGGGATATAACTATACTTAGGGTCCTGATTACTTTGCAAGAGAAAATTGTTAAATTTAACAATAAAAAATATTTCTAAAGTAGATAGGTTGACAAATAATGGAACAGCTGCTCTCAGGCTGTTCCTGATTATTCGGAAAGAATTAGTATTTGAGTATCACATTATGATTGCCCTCTGAGTTATTGTCGATAGCAGACTTGAGTATATAGGTATCAGTTAACCATTAAATAAACTTGTGGATTTAAGTATCTAGTATTTTGATACCTTTCTAAATATATTATTTAGGGGAAACCTAGTAATTAATAAGCTAATCCAAATTAATTGAATAATTCAGAAAAACTAGTTAATGGAACTTACACCATTGTCAGAGCCACTCTACCTACTTAGAATAACTCTGGAATATAGTTAAGTTCAATTGGAACTTTGATTAGAAATGTTATTTTGTTTGCTTTATCCTGTTGGAACAGATATACAGAGTCTATGTAGGTTATTAACCTTCCTGTTCGTTAATACCATTAAGGTATGGTTTACTTATTGTATTTGGACGCTCTCTTAGGGGAAGCGGGTGTGAAGTTAAACGATACAGAACAATTTTCAATTTTCAGCTTCTTTGGATCACTTGAACAATTATTATGGGCGAATCACCTTAAAGCAATTCATTTGTTATGAAGACGTCCCATTCCAAAGGTACTGGATTTACTCCGTTTGGGGCTTTATTTGCTACAAAGTCTATAGATGTTATAGGTGTTTTTAACATTTCTGTACCTTTACGCTCAGGTGAGCATACTCATATATTAAATTGATTGATGTAGATGTATTAATTGGGCTGCTTGGATCAAAGAACCTAATAAAGATAATTTAGGATATAAAATAAATATCACAGCTTTACCACAAATAATTCGACATGCTTATGACTAATGCTGCCTTAATGAGTGTCCCCCTACAACACCTGCCTTGCCAGTTCGTTGAAGCCTGAAACAATATCATCTATACCGTAAATACTTACCGAGTCCCTTTGCTGAAGAATGTTAGTACTTCCGACACATGTACCAGTTACACCACGTACCACCAGTGATGATACATTTAACCTACAAAACTTGTCAAGATCCCTCTTATTATTAACCTCTGCACCTACCTGATATGCGCTATCAGGCTTCCACATAAATGCCAGTTAATTCCCTCTCCATCCTGAGTTTTACAATTGCTGTACACCACAAGAACCAACTAACATAACCTTATAATAATTTTCATTCCTGAACGTAGCGAATAGACGCCCTGTAAAATAATACTACTTTGCCCATACAATTGGAGAAAAAGCTACGACACATGCCGTATGCAGTTATAATAAAATTGTGCAAACCTGGGAAATCTTCATAATTTGCAGCAATAACAATAACTGCGCAGTATAATGACAATAACACGACAATAACAAATACTTCAAATAAAACCTTGATCTTTGTGGGTCCTTTGCTCATTAAAATGATGTCTAATCTTAGAAGATATATCAATAATTTAGAATATATTCTAGTCACTGAAATATAGAAGCAAAACTATGTCAGATAAAAACAGTATAAATTGACTAACTATAATCGAATGAAATCTAGTGTCAACGAAGACTATTTAGCTTAAAGATAAAAAATTCCAAAGTTATTCTAAAAATTAAGAATGCGATTAAAGACCTCTTTATATAGTAATCAAAATTAAGAAACATTGACTGGACAATGTCTCTAGTTTGTATGGGCATACCAGGTCTGTAACGTGACGGCAGTTACTAACAGTACACGTTTGGTGCCCCGGAATTATTAGTTGTTTAATTTTTTTGTCTGTAGAAGGATTTTAAACCTTTTTTTGAGTTTTTATAGAAATATTTATTTAATATTATATTACATTTGTTAGATAATTGACTTTTTTTGTTTTATTTTTTTTGATTTGAGTTGAATTGTGTTGCTTCAATTCATTCTTCATTTACTGTGGTATTATTTTTTGATTCATAATATGATCTAGCATCTTTTCTAATTGTATAAGATGCGTAGATGTATAAGTTGAGCTTTTTGATGACTGATAAGGTCGGGATTTTTCCAATAAAATTGTATCTGGGGAATTCGATCGTAAAACATTTGGCCCAGACTGTGTCAGTATATGGGCATCGTAGAAATGTATGAACTATTGAGTTTTTGGAGTTTGGATCTCCACACAAATAACATTTGTTTTTTATTCTTCGGTGGTCTGTAAGATATCCGAAGTGGAAAATGTTGTAATATTGATTTTGGTGACTCAGTTCTAAGGGGGTTTTGTTAAATTCTGTGCAGAATTTTTTCCAGTCAACATTTATATCTGCCCCATTTGCGGGAGTTGGACCATAGATGTTTATTCTGTGGATTTAAGGGCAGCTCTTCATCCTTTAAAACTGTATCTGTCCACTTCAGTATTGGGCTCTATTTTAGATGCATTCTATTTCTGGCGGTTCTGGAGCCGGTTGAACTAAGACTTTCGTATATTCATCAACGGCGGTTTTTTAGTGCGCACCCAACAATATATTCCATTTGGAACATAATTCTTTCAACAATTCCGATATAGTGTAACGGCTAGCACGGTTGCCTTTCACGCAGCAAACCCGGGTTCGACTCCCGGTATCGGAGAATTTGTTTTTTTGCAACTTCTGTTCAATTTTTTTGCTAGATGTATATTAAATATAAAAAGCCATTACAGCCAAAATTCAAGACTAATGTTATGATACTTCCATTGCCATGACCGAATCGGTGCCAATTGGTAATTATCAGATCCTGACCCAAAAGGAATTGGGTGCCTTTTTGAAGAATTTGATATTGTGTAGCCAAGCTTTAAAACTTTCTATTACTTTATTTGAATCATCAACTAAGAATAAAGTTAAATCCAATTGGTTATTTGAAGTACCAGACTGTGTAATCTGAACTGAACAATCTCTAGGTAAAGTAGTTAATTCAATATCATTTGAAAGTATCGGGTTAAATGATTGGACAAATGGTTGGATTACAACAAATGGATTTGAAATTTTTGAAGATTTAGAACGCTTTAATTTAGTAACTTTTTTGCCTTTCTTCTTTGCATATCTAGAATTTAATCTCCTATAAATCTTTCTTCCTTTAATATAATTCATGTTTGTATTTTTCAAGAAAAGATATTGAGTTAACCACAAACTTAGAGTGAGAAATTAATTTTGACCTTTTCTTTATATATTATCTACGTAAAAAGTTGATCTATGCAAAGTATAGTTTGAAATATTATACATTCCAATTTCTGTTAATTCATTTGGACTATCATTATTATGGGAGGAGGAATAAATAAAAATATGTTTAATCTTTTTTAATCAAATCTAAATTTTGATAAGCTGCACCAGCAGATTTATATAAATCAGAAGCAGTAACTCCCTTTTGATTGGTTTCATTATCCTTTAATTGTTGCAACATTAATCTGACTTTTTCTCTTTCTTTATAACCGTGTAAACACTCAAAGTAATCTTCAAATTGTGGAATACATTCTTTTTTTGAAACAGTATCCGCTGAGGTGTAACAAGCTACCACAGTTTGAAATTCATAAAAACACCTTCTAGTACCACCAGATCTTGAATATGGTTGCATCTTATCTATTAATCAATGATATATAACTAAACTAAATGATACCTCAACTCAATTACCAAATAATTCGACTCTATTGGTTGTGCGAAAAAATTTTAGAAGTATAGAAGATTTTGAACTTTTGCACGTCTACTGATACAGTAGTTGCAAAAGTAAACTACTGAACGAACTGTTACAAAAACAGACTCCTGAAAGAACTGCTACAAAAAGTCTATATTACATTCTATACATAAGCTAACATATCACGGATACACTCTTTAACTTGATAATATAAAGGACCAAATTGACCATTAATAACGATATCCCCAGTATCATCAGTACCCCCATTACCATAAGTAACTTTTCTAATTGAAACTAATTCATTAACAACTAAAGTACCTTCACCTTTAAATTCAGCATTTAAATTTTTTTCTAAAAGCTTCTTTTTCAATTCAGGTAATCTAATATTACCAATAGCTATTTTTGAACCCCCACCAATCGATTTTGATTGATCTAGTTGGTCAATATTGAATCTTTTTAATGAAAATTCCGATGATTGATTCAAAATTTGATTTATTTTACGTTTTTTAGATTCAGGCTTAGTAACTGAAATTTTATTATTTGAAACTTCTAATTGACCAATGATTTGAGCAATTCGGTAGCTACCATCAATTGTTTGCCATTGTAAATTTTTTGAAATTGATTCATCTAATTTAACTTCAAAATCTCCATAACTCATTGAATCATCATCATTACCTATTTTTATTAAACCATTGGATTTTATTTCAATAATTTCCATTTTATTTGCATTATTAGAAATATTTCCTGTTCTAATGTTTTTTAATGAAAGATATTTAGCAGATTCTAATATATTCTCTTTCGAATCCGACTCTTTCTTACTTGACTTTTGTTGATTCAACAAATTTTTAATTCTTGAAATTCCATCTTCTTCTTCATTACAGTTAATTGTATCAGGTAATAATAAAAGATTTGAAGGCTTTAATGATGAAACAATTAAACTAAACGATCTTAAGTCAACTAATCCCGATAAATCAACATATGATAATCCACATTTTATAGTCAATTTTAAAGGATCATTGGCTGACATTACTGAACCAGGAGTAATTGGAATTCTTTTACGGGGTTGAAATAAACTATCCAAGTTTTTCTTAATAATCTCATTATTTATTATCTCTTGTGGAGTTAACTTATTTTGATTATTATTTAAATTATCAATTTCATCATCTTGATTTGCACCCCAGTTTCTACGATCATCAATCTTTGGTTCTAAACCAAGTGGATTATGAATTTCATCTTTTTTCTCAAAATCTTTGACATTAATAATTGCACCGTAATCATCAAAATCTTGCTTATCTTTATTAGGGAAAAATGGGAACATTGCATTTCTTGCTCGTAACTTATTAGTTATTTTAATATCTAATGGTACATTTTGTTCAAATGACGTCTTAATATTTTCAGCTACTAAAGCTTCTTGGGTACCAGCATCATCCATTAAATTGACTGTAGGTTTAATTTCATCTTGTAAGGTACCATTTTCTTTAGTTTCACTTTCGTTCCCATTCGTTTGAATATCTTCCATATGACCATTTTCACCTCCGCTTTCATTTTCAACTTCTTCCCCTTCGCCATCCTGTTGCTGGTTCTCATCTTGTTCTTCTTCATCTTCTTCGTCATCATCTGACGAACTTTCACCATCAAAGTCTTCACCAGTTAATAAATTCTTATTTTTACGATCTCTAACTTGCTCAACTAATTTTTGTTTCCTTTTAAAATTAACCTTTTCACGGTATTCATTTAATTCACCCCCAACTAATTCTTCTTCTAATGTCCATTCTTTTAATTGAATTGTTTTCTCCAAAGGCACAGCAAACCCATCTTCAATTTTGTTATCATTTTTTGATTTACACAAATCACACCATTCATTATATAATTGACTACTTATTGTATCAGCATCATCATCAAAATGTGACTTTTCAGTTAAGATTATTGTGGTTTTCTCATCTTGACATAAATACCTTAAAGCATCAGACGATAGCTCACCATTTTTAATATCAACTCCTGAGGTGAAAATAACTTTAGGGCCAGTTAATTGGGTTAGCTCATAAGTGCTATTAACTAAATCAACCTTGGAAGGATCAAATGGATAATGACTTCTATTTGTAGCATTAGCATTTAAAGAATTAGCATTTTCTAATTCTTTGGACAATTTTGATGACATCCATTCCAATAGATTTGTTGCATATCTCAAAACATTAGTTCCACTATAAGATAAAAATAATACGGGGATCGGAGCAGATTGTAAATGTTCATCAATTATATTTAAAAGCTCAAGAAATCTACCACTTATTGATGTTGGTATTAATACAGTACCACCATTACCTAAAGTAGCATCAACCAATTGTAAAAATTTCCCAATTCTTTTTTTATGTGATAAATTTGATCCTAGATCACTACCGGTAATTAATGCAGTTGGCCTCATTAATTGACTTATAGGATTACCCGTTGACGAAGATAAAAAGCTTGCACCATTTAAAAATGAATCTTTTGAATGATTCCAACTAGGGGCATATATAATCTTTTCTAATTTTCTTTGGATTAACCAAAAACTACCACCTAACGTATGACCTGAATTATAAGGGGTTATTATTAATTTTTCCATTACACTTGTAGTCTCGAAATATTTTAAACCATTTATTTTGTCAAACCATTCGTCAACATCACTTACTTCCATTAACGAATCTTGTAATGGTCCCACAATACCTAAAGATCTGTAGAATTCGACAGTTGAAACTTTACCTAATTGACTTACGGCTGATGTGGCATATATTTTAATGTTATTCATTAATTTTGGAAATTTTATACATAATAACATAAACCCTCCAATAAACTCTGGTGTCGAATGTGATAATAATATTATATTAACATCTTGTAAATAATCTTCAAGAAAATTAACATCATTATGATTCTTACTATTCCAAGTAGGGTCAGTTAAAATCTTAATATCATTATCAATTGTCATCAAAGATGCTTTACAAGATTCACTCCCATCTGGAGGAGTTAACAAGGTAAATGTAAACATCGTTAGTCTGACAATATTTAGTAATTTGAGATTTAAAAAGTGAAAAAAAAATCTGAAGGTGCGGAAATATATTTCAAGTATGTTTTTGCAACTTTGAAGTAGAAGCTACGAATTAAAGATGCAAAGAGGTAAACGGCTTCTTATTCTAATATATTAAACAATTTAAATCTACAATACAGGGCTCGAAAATACGAAATCAATCTTCAATTTAATTAACGATCAAAATTTATACTAGTTCTAGTATGATAACTCAATAAAGTCTCTGCTTGAGTTAAACCAGGTAACTCATGAGTAGTACTTATTCTTGATAAAGAATTATTATTGTTATTACTTGATAATTCACCATTTTTAATCATTTGAAGTCTCAATTTATTTAAATCAATTGGTTTTTGGAAAGTATTTCTAATATCATCATTAACAGTATTTTTCCTTGATCTTTGGATGGTTGCCCTTCTTTTAATACTCTTGAAAGTTTTCGCAAATGGATTGTGAGAATTGTTGTTATTTTCATCATCATTGTTATTTATTGAACTTGATGAGGATGAATTACCAACAAATTCTTCTTCAAATTTTGCAATTTGTTCAGGATCGGCATGGTACAATTCTTTTAATAATCTATATTTTTCAACGTCTTCCACATTAGTTGGATCATAGCCTTGTGGAAATGTGTCATATTCACCTCTTTTAAATCTTTCTCTGATAATATCAATATCTCTTGGTTTAAAGTTTTTACGTAAGAAATCGTAAGAAAACCTTGGTAATAAACATATGACTGTACCAACAAAATAAGCACACCATAACGCTAACGTACCAAAAACTTGTGATCCTGCCTTATAAAATTCTCCAGCGTAAACATTTGCACTCCAAACTCCTGTCCAAAAAAATACAACTAATATAGATAAGGCATAAATTATAAGACTTAACCAATCCCATCTATATTGTTGTAATAGAACATAAATATCAGCTGAAGTAACACAAATTAATATACAAACGGTACCTTGCCAAAATCTATGATCAACTGCTAAACCTTGAGGGTTTTGGAACGTTAAATAGAACGTCAAATATGTGAAAAAATAAGCAACTACTGATTGATAAAATCCATCAGCCATATACCATGTGAACTTAGTTTGTGACCACTCTTGTCTTAAAATACCTGATCTGTATAATTGTGGTACGATTAAAGAAACAGTATCATTAATATCCTGATCAAAAACAGCTAAAAATATAATTGGCAACGATGTAAATGCTAAATTGTAGAACATTAAAAAAGTATACTCATATAAATATGAACCGTCAAAATCATTATAAACACCATACCAAAAACATGTCATGGTAAACAAGACGTTTTTATAAAAAAAACAAGGGACCATTTCAGCTAATCTTTTATAAGACCATCTACCATGAACTAATAACAATCTAGTCAAGTATCTAAATTGACCAACACCATAATCCGATGACATAACCGCTTGTCTACCTTCTTCACCAGCAATACCAACACCAACATCAGCAGCTTGAATCATTGCAACATCGTTAGCACCATCACCAATGGCTAAGGTCATAACTTTTAATTGATTTTTGACTAATCTTGTAACTTGAGCCTTTTGACTCGGTGAAACTCTACAACAAATGACTGATTTACATTGTTTACCCAATAATAAAAATTTCTTTCTTAAATAATCATTCTTTTCATCAATATTACCATCTAAATCTTGTTCAAATACATGAGCTAAGGCGGCACCATCAATCACTAAACCTAAGTTAGAAGTTGGGGTTGAATGATCTTTTATAGCTAATTTAATTAATTCATCGATAGCATTATTTGAAACATCATCAATCCCAAAATTATCTAATAAATAATTTGAAATTAGATTATCTAAATACTCAAAATCATCCGGATTTTTTTCATCAGGTCTAACAACTAATAATTTCATATCATTATTTAATAAATTACATGAAAATCCAATATTAATAGCGGTTTCAATTCTATCACCAGTTAAAACCCATAATTTAATACCTGCATCAGATAAAATAGAAATTGCATCAGGCACACCACTTTGCAATCTATCCTCAATAGCAGTGCCACCAAGTAAAACTAAATCATCTTCAATTTCATCTTCCAAGTTATCCATAATTAATTCTCTAGAATCACCAATTGATGCTTTTGCTTCTTTATAAGCTTTTGTCCAATTCTCAAAATAGCTTAAGTCTAATTCCTTATAAGTTATACACAAGGTCCTTAAACCTTCTTTAGCAAAATCTTCTAAATGTAATGCAGTTTTTGAAATAACATTCGATGAATTATCAGATTTTGATAATTTTTGAAAAATTATATTATCAGCACCTTTACAATATAATATAACTCTATCATCAGGAGTTTTAATAATTGCAGACATTCTTTTTCTAGCAGACGTAAATTGAATAGTTTCTAATAATTCATAAACTTTTTCTTCGCCATAAACTTCTAAAATAATTTTGTTTCTTTGTCTTTCTTTAAAAACGATACCAACATCTCTTGCAACCGCAACCAATGCTGCTTCATCGGGTGATTCAGCTTTAAAATCTCTTAAAGCTTCATCAGTTGGACTACTTTCGGTCATAACGGTATGACATAAAGCTAAGGCTAACATAAATTCTTCATTGCACAGTTTTTGTTCATCATTTTTAGACTCTGGTGAAAGCGTATCTTTAGTATAAGCACCAGAAACAAAGGTTAAATTTTCTTCTCTAAATTGATCATTATTGGAATATTTTAAAATATCATTCATCATTAATTCCTTATCTTGTTGCATTTTAGTTCTCCAAAGTTCTTGTTGTTTAATAGTATCAACTCCATTTCTTTTATCTAAACCTTGCTTTGCTTCAGTATAAGCTAAACCATAACTAATACCATTAATTGAACACTTTTTAAATTCCATCACATTTTGGGTTAATGTTCCAGTTTTATCACTGAATACATATTCAATTTGTCCTAAATCATCGGAAATATTCCATGATTTAGGTACGCATGGGAAATCTAATTTTTCATAATACATTTTAATATCCGAAAAAATAAAGAACGCTTGACAAGTTTTAATAATTTCAACCGAAATATATAAAGAAATTGGGACCAATGATTGGTAAATAATTAAAACAACAAAGAAACAAATAATTGCATTAACTGCAGGAGTTGAACCATAAGCTTCAAACTCATAAAACACTCTTGAAGTATCATCTTTATCATAAAATACTCCATTAACTACTGCTGATACAAAACATAAAACAAATAAAAGTGCAAAGTTAATGAAAACTGAAATATTTAATTCTCTTGAAATTCTTGACTTTTTTGTTGGTGTAATACCAGAATTTAACATGATTTTAGTTTCTTGACCAGTATAAACAACAACTCCAATAGCCCATTTGGTATTTCTTAAGGTTGAACCTCTTAATAATATATTTTCATTACTAATACTTTCCTTTTCATCTGGATTCACTAAATTACCATTATCATCAAAATTTTCATAATGGATTGTACCTTTAAATCGGTATAAATGAGGATTTGGACTATCACACTCAACCCAAAATTTAGTATTTGCTAATTGATGTGCTTTTTTAATATGGTTTGAACCACAAGATAAAGCCTTTTTCATTTTTAAATTAGTTTCACCATCTAAATTCTTAGTTTCAATAAAGCAATTACTTTCAATATCACTCGTTGAAATAATAATCATATCAGCTGGGACTTCTTCATTTGATCTTACCCTAATAAAATCACCAACTGACACATCTTTCCAACGTTTATTTTTAAAAACAACTTCGCTCAAATCTTGATTTGAGTTAATTAAATTGGTATTCATAATTGAATCTGAAATATCCTTTTGTCTTGGTCTAACACTTTGATGAGACTTTCTTCTATTAGCATTACTTTGGAAGCTTGGCCTATAAGACATTGCTTCTTCTTCTGATACAATTGTTGAGGTTCTATATAAAGCATTTTCTAATTCAACATCCTTCCTAACAAATTCTTGTTTTGATTGTTTATTAGCAAATACCATAATAAAAAATTTTGTGATACCATGTGAAGCTTTATTAGTTACTCTTGTCATAAATTTTTTAAATTTTCTCCAATTACTAACATAATCCTTTAACACATTAGGATTATGAATACCTTGAATTAAGTGAATTGGCGAAGTATTTAGTTCCGAATCCGATGAACCTCTTCTATAATCCTCAAAGGCATCTCTAACACCAGTAATTGTAACAATAACAATCAATGGTACGGCAGCTAAAGCAGGACTGGAAACCCCAAATATTTGGAAAGCACCCAATATATTTGTCATCAAAAAGTAAGCATTTGCAGCATTTCTAAATTGAAATGATAAATTTTTCGGTATGAAGGAGACAACAGTATATTTCGTTGTTCTAATTTTATTCTTTGCATAAGAAATTAATGGATTTCCTTGATGATCTTTCATGGTATCGGGTAACTCATGATTAACATAAATAGTCCTTGGAATCTTTAAATAAATTTCCTTTAAATATAATGGCATATCCCCAAGGTTATTATAATACAACCAAGCTTGGAAACGCTGACTGAAACTTGGTGGTTTAGCTGTGCTTAAATCCTTTAACGTATACTTTTTATTTTGTTCTCCGTCAGACTTTTCACCATCAGACTTTTCACCATCTTGAACAGTACCATCGACTACTTCTTTCTTCAAATTGTCAAAATTACTTGAACCGGTTTCTTCTGATGACGGTTGATTAGCCTGTTGGTATTTTTCATTTCCACCGTATGGTCCAGGGCCATCAGAAATTGAACGTTGGGAATAAGTTGACGACGTTTGTTGAATATCATCGTTATTATTCATTTCAACTTATCCTTTACCTCTCTTTCCTTGTTGAATATGAAGTTTGTGCTGTTAAAAAATTTACAGGAAATTGATAACTAATTGTTCTTAATTACGACGAAAAAATGTTCTAAATTCCAGCTCTCTCTATCCAAAACTTCTGAAAACAAAAGCCCTTAAAGTTAATTTCAATGACTCTATAACTGTTACTTGAATAATCCCAAACTTAGATCTTGAAAGATTAAACAAACTATGACAATATTATCTAAACCCTGTTAATAAAAAACTATAACGTTTTTCCTCATTTCTCAAAACTTCGGCTAACATGGGTTTAGTAAATAAATTGGTAATTTAATGACACAAGGCTAATTTATCAAGACGCTACTAAGTAATGGTTTAGAACGGCTTATGAGGCGTAGTACGAACCGGTTGTAGAGCAGATGTAGAGGTAAACGATCAACCTTAGGCAACAGTGATAATGGGTGGATGAAAATTTTTAATACCGCTAACCTTAAAAAGTAATTTCGCATCTACTTGTTTATTTACGATTGAATCGATAAATTTTATAATTTATGTTACTGCTGCAGTATGAGTCTAAATACAACGATATCAGTGGATTATACTTGTTTTTGGTATATTGAATGTCTTTACTTGACTGGCGCCTATTTTCCCTGGATCAAATGGACAATTGCAGTAAAATTTAGCACACACTACAGGTTTGAGCCTCTTGATTAAAAGCCCAGACGATTTCCTAGCCATGAATAGTTATAGGATGAGGGACGATGGGTTTAGGTGCTAGTCACCGGAATATATCGTATATACAGAAGGTTATCGCAATAATTGTACCATCAGTTCCTTAGTAGGCGCCTCCTCTATTCAGTTTCTACTAAGGAATATGTGTAAACGGATTGAATGTACCCTCATTTGAGTTGCAAACAGCTTTAGGGGCTGTTTGTGACGACAGAGGACCAATGGGGTCTGATGCATCGCTTACTTGATGCCGATCTTTGACACAACCCAGGAAGAAACTTGTGGACCTCTCTGGACAATTCTCTTACTAGTTTCGTAACTGCAGTTCTGATCGCTTCTTACTAGACTACAATTCTGATCTTCTTACTAGTACACTACAATTCTGATCTTCTTACTAGACTACAATTCTGGTCTCTTACTAGACTACTATTCTGGTCTTCTTACTAGACTACAGTTCTGATCACTTACTAGACTACAATTCTGATCTTCTTACTAGACTACAATTCTGATCACTTACTAGACTACAATTCTGATCTTCTTACTAGACTACAATTCTGATCACTTACTAGCTACAATTCTGATCTCTTACTACTACTCATCACTACAACTCTGACCTCTCACTAGTACACCTTACACATCATAATTGTACTATCTCAGCCCGAGGCATCTCAACTCTCTCTACGAAATGGCGCTGCCAAAAAAAACAGAAATCAATTAACCGTGACTCCTACCATGATTCTCTCCTTAGCATTATCCTCCACTACCAATAACATTCCCTCTAAACTTCTAGTGGAATACAACAGAGTTACTTTGCAATTGGTTATCACGACACCACGACACATGTTAAATGTCGCGACACTTTTGAAAATTTTTTTACAGAGTTGTCGAGTAACCTCAGTTGAAAAATTTCAGATTATATTACTCTATATATATTTACAATAAATCAAATTTACAATGTCAATTGAAGAAATCCCCCAAGAAATCCCCCAAGGTGCTGAAGTTCAAGTTATCTCAAAGAACGAAAAGAAAGCTAGAGACTTAATCAAAAAATTAGGTTTAAAACAAGTTAAAGGTATCTCAAGAGTTACTTTTAAACAAAGACCAAATATTATTTACGCTATTGATCAACCAGATGTTTACAGATCACCAGCTGGTACTTACGTTGTGTTTGGTGAAGCAAAAGTCGATGACATCAACCAAAGATACGCTGAACAAGCCGCTGCCGCTGCCGCTGCTGGTGAAAATGGTGAACACTCTCATGAAGGTCACGATCATGAAGGTCATGACCATTCTCATGAAGATAAATCACCAGAAGCTATTACTGCTGATTTAGAAAAAGCTGCTATTTCAGGTGCTACCGAAGAAGATGATGATGAAGAAGTTGATGAAACTGGTTTAGATCCAAAAGATATCGAAATCATTATTGAACAAACCCAAGTTTCAAGAGCTAAAGCTGTTAAAGCTTTAAAGAAACACAATGGTGATATGGTTAATGCTATTATGGAAATTTCTTAGTTGTTTTTAAATATACATTTTCATTGCTCGTTAACTAGATACTGTCGGTGGAGTCTCACTAGCAGACTCTTTGAAATTCCCTTCAGGAACCTCTACAGGATTCTCTTCAGGAGCCTTTATAGGATTCTCTTCAGGAGCCTTTATAGGATTCTCTTCAGGAGCCTTTATAGGAGTCTCTTCAGGAATCTGGAGCTCTTTATAAAAATCACCTGAACCTTCTTTCTGAGAATCCTCTGAAGTATCAATTTCTTCATTATTAAAAAATTTACAATACGGGCAAATAAACTTCATATAAGGATCATTAGGAGGTGCTAAACCACAATGATGATAACATTTTTTACAAATTAATGCAAATTTTTCAGAATCGTCTGATCCAATGATTAAATCTAATAATCTATCTTGGAAAGTTCTTTTAGCAGTAGGCTCAGGTTGTGGGCTTTTTGGTAATTCATTAGGACTAGTATTGCTGGGGGTTGTCTTTGGACCCGTATTGGGTTGATTACTTACAGCAATGGGTTGATTACTTGAAGTAATGGGTATTGTGCTACTTGCAGTCTTGGGGATATTGGCAGTCTTGGGGATATTGGCAGTCTTGGGGATATTGGCAGTTTTAGGGACTGGTCTCACTGGCAAAGGCTGCTTTGGGCCCTTTAAATGTTGGCCATCTCCTTGTGGTGATGATTTTGTTTTTAGTTTACTGTCGTCAAATTTGCTTATTAATTCATTAGTGGTGGTATAATTTGTTAATTTCTTCAATTCATTAATCTTATCCTTTTGTTTTGTTTTCAAGCTTTCAATTGTCTTTTTTTTACCCTTAATTAACCAATTAATTATAATTTTAACGTAGAAAATCGTTAAATAAACCACTACTGGCATAAGAAAAAGTAAATATAAACTAAACTTGGGTTGGTTTATGAAGAAAAAGTTAATTGAATTCACACCAGCATTGTTATTAGGTAATTGAATTATGGAATAACTTATAATCAACACATAAATCGAAATGGAATAGATTAAAATGTTTTTAATTATGGATGATTTTGCATGATTTAACTTGATAAAATCTTGCTGATTTTTATTGATTGAAATGTGCAATTGGTCTAAATCCTTTTCAAACGTTTTAAGATCAACTGAATTTGACTTAAACAATCTAAATATTGACATCTTTCCTCTCTAGATCTCTTTAAAAGAATTATTTACAAGGAGATTTTATATATTGAACCTCTTTTGATGAGCAAGTAAGAAGCTTCGCGAATGTAAAAAAGATACCATCACAGACCGTTTAAGGTATCTTAGTCTCCCTTTTTATCATTTTTATTTTACCCGACACCTCGTTGCATCAACTGGCCCAAATGACGTATACCATTGGTGGTGATATAATTAATCTAGAAAAAGCCCTCACAAAACAAGACGAAGAATTGATAGTGAAGTTTCGGAGTTTATTTAAAATTTGCTTGAATAATGCTAGTTTAAAACTATTAATCAGTATTAAAAGGAATATTCATTTATTCAGTGATATAATAATGATCTATAGCACGTTATTGACTAAGATTCCCAATTATGAAGATATTAGACTTATGTCATTAGATTGCAAGCACGATGCAATGATACTAGAGGATAAGTTTAACGAGATATTTACCTCGTCATATGATGAAGTTGAAATTATTGCAAATAAAAAAAATTGGTCAAATAAACGATATGAAACGGTTATTAAGCCATTAGCTAACAATTTGTTGAATTTGGCATCAAGCTTTTTTGAAAAAATCCTTAAAACCTTGAGTTGTATTCAACTATTTTTTGAGAGTTTTAATAATTTGAAAAAGTTATTGATACCATTTATATTTGATAAAACAAGATTACTTATAAATTCAATTAAGAAATTGATTTATTTCTTAAATTTTACCACCATAACTGATCAATTAATTTCAATTCACGAATTAACCCCCACCATTTTAAAACAGATTAAAAAAATCGAAAAAATTACCCATGGAATTGAAAGGGAAACTGTAATATTAGACGACATCTTTAATACCTTGGATCCAACTTTGCAAGTTTATACTGTATCATTACTAGGCAAAGCAATCTTGAAAAGAGATATTTCAATTAATGAGTGTAAGATCATCAATAGAAGAGAGATTTGTTATCAAGCAACGGAACATGTTGTTTCCATACCGTTGACTGAAGATCAGAAATTTCAATTTTATTCAAAGTATCTTGCCATAAGTGTATTTTTATTTGTTCTTTTAATGATGTCAACCATTTTTAGATTATTTAAAGTGATTTTTTCATAGACAACTGTTCGTGATGATTTTCACCTGTAACTACATCCACTATGCCCCCACGAGCTTCATATCCCCATTTATATACATAGAGAGTATCGTTAACACAGTAATCAATCCTCTCTATCTCTGGACATCAGTTCAACCCTTCAACCCATCTTCAGTGTTTTTATCTAACTCTCACCGTGCGAACAATAAGATGTTCATCACCCTTTGCGAGCATAAAATTTCAGGAAGGAAACAAGTACTCCAAAGATTTTGATATATTAAACATTGGAATAATTAATAGCCTAATCTATTGGATATTTTGAGACATTGTCAATTGATTAAAAATTATCATTTAGTATTATCGTTATTGGATTTAAATTTCCTCACTTAATTTCCCACATTTGACAGAAAGCGAACTATTTACGACCTTGCAAGATATAAACCTAACGAAAGAGTTGCAACAAAACAATTCCAACACATTCAGAACAGAACAACGTCATTCAGGAGGAGATGAATAATAACAATCAACAAATATATTCGGCAACGTACTCAAATGTGCCGGTGTTTGAATTTGTAACTGAAGAGGGTCCCATCATGAGAAGGAAATTGGACTCATGGATAAATGCAACACATATCTTGAAAATTGCTAAATTCCCTAAAGCTAAAAGAACTAGAATATTAGAAAAAGATGTGCAAACGGGTATTCATGAAAAGGTTCAAGGTGGATATGGTAAATATCAAGGTACTTATGTACCACTAAATGCAGGCATTACATTGGCAAAGAACTTTGAAGTTTATGAAATGTTAAGACCAATATTTGAATTTCAATATATTGAAGGTAAATCAGCTACTCCACCTCCTGCACCAAAGCATAATCATGCCTCAGCATCAAATGTTGCTCATAGAATGAATTCTTCCAATAATCAGAATCAAAATGAATCAGCCATAGCTAGAAAGACAAAATCAACTAATTCCATTAACGAACCACCAAGGAAAAGAGGTAGGCCCAAAAGGGTACCTTTGGGTAATAATCAGCCTACGCCAAATTTAAAATATAGTGACACAACGCAAATTAATTCCGTAACGAGACAAAATACTGAACAAGATGCATTGAACATAATGGCAAATATGACATCGGTTAAAAATGAAGATTTAGAAATGGTTGGTAGTAGTGACAATGAGAATAATAATGACGAAGTTGATTTTATAAGCGGTAAAGAATTGTTTGGCACACCGAAAAATTCATTTGATGGGATTATTAATAATAGGACAACACCTCATCAAACCCCATTTCAGTTTGTCAATCATCAAAACCATGCCAGTCATATTATTGGTGCTGGGGGACCGCCAAGTGGTAATCATTTGTTGCCTTATGCAAATGGTATGAGTTATTCTCAAATTTCTCATTCAAGGAGTCAATCACAGAACGATCCTTATAGCTTGTCACAATATCACCATCCGAACCAAAACAATAATTTGACAAGCTTTAAAGATGAGGGGAAATATAGTGAATATTTCCATAATTTGTTAAATTTTTTCTTAGAAGATAACAATAATAGTGTGGCTGGTAATGCTACAAATCCTACCAATAATCCTAACAGTGCAGCAAATAATAATCCAACTACATCAACTACTAGTATCAATAAAAATGGGGATTTAAAGAAAAAAGATAATCCGATACCTGAAAGTTTATTACACCCTCCACAACCAATTATTAGAATTAATATTAATCAACCTATTGACAATGATGGTAATACTATTTTCCATTGGGCTTGCTCTATGGGTAATTATACCAATATTGAATTTTTAATTAATAATTTCCCAAATATTATAAATTCAAATTTAAAAAATAACAATGGGGAAACACCATTAATGTTTTTGATTAAATTTAATAATTCATTTCAATTAAAAAATTTCCCAAATTTACTAGAAATTTTATTCGATTCAATTTTAACGGTTGATCATTTTAATAAAACAGTTTTACATCATTTAGCGTTAACGGTTACAGCCCCACCTCCTAATTTTCAAGAAAGCTTTAATAATAGTAATATCAATTTAAATGATGAGAATCAAATTAACCAATATATCAAAAATAAAGAAAGAATTGCAAGATATTATATAGAATGTTTATTTACTAAAATTTTGGAGTATCAAACAATCAATAATATTGAAAATAATGAATTGATTAAGAAGTTTTTGAATTATCAAGATGCCGATGGTAATACTGCATTTCATTTAATTAGTTATAATTTAAATAAGAAATTAATTAAAGTATTTATAAATTATCATAAATTTTTGAATTTTAATATTAAGAATTTGGTTAATTATACTGCAGAGCAATATTTAGCATCCCATAATTATATTTTAAAATTAGAGTCGGAAGATAATAATGATAATAGTATCGGTAATACCAATGCTAGCCATAATCATCAAAATAAGATAACCAGTAGTACTAATAGTATAACCGTTAGTAGTAGTGAAATACCTACACAGCAAGATGCAAAAGAAGGGTCAATGGCTGGATCAAGACCAAGCTCAGTTTTAGTTCATCAACAACCAAATAGTTCATCATCATCATTGAATGATAAAGAAAGGGAGAAACCCATGTTATTAAATGAATTAACATCATCATTTAATATTCAAAGTTTTGAAAGTCAATTATATTATAGTAAAATGACGGTTAATTTAACAAATTCAAAAAATAATTTAATTACTGAAAAATTAACTGAATTGCAATATTTGATTGATAAAGAATTAAGTAATAATGATGAAAAATTATTAAAGCTAATTAATGTTAATAATAAATTTAATAATTCAAAAGTAGTTGAACAAAAATTAATTTTAAAGATTTTTAAATTGGATAATTTAATTCAGAATATAAACGACGAATTTGACAATTTCCCCATTGATTTAAAACGAGATAAGATTATTCAAGATGAAATAAATAGATTTTTAAATGATTTAATATTTCAAGTTTTACAAAAAAAGGAGAAATTAAGCAAAAAATTAAATGACTACAAAGTAAATTACTTAAAATTTTTGAACCTAAAATTAAAACAAGGTGAACAAGATACTTTAAAGAATTCAGGTAATTCAAATGTAAATTCAAATGTAAATTCTAATGATGAAAAATTTAAATTAGCCATTGATTTACAACATGAAATTCTTAAATCACATAATTTATTAGATGAGTTATTTAAATTATCGCCAAAAGTGCCAAATTTAAACAAAGATGATTTTAAAGAGAATAAATCCAACTCCATAATTTCAAACTATCCATCAGACGATAAATTAAACAAATACTGTAAGTTAATTTCTTTATGTTGTGACATGAATATTAATCAAGTTGAAAATTCCATTGATTCCATAGAGCAATCATTATTAAGTTCAGTAATTCAAAAGGATAAAGCTTAGTGTCAAATTGTAAATCCGGAGTTAATTTCATTATGTTGTGACATGAATATTAATCAAGTTGAAACTCAATGGATTACATTGAGCAGTCATTATTAAGTCGATAATTCAAAACGATAAATCTTAGTATCAAATTATAAATCCGAAGTTAATTTTATTAGGCTGCTAATCGAGTTGAAATTTCAATTGATTCCGTAGAGCAATCATGATTAAGTCGATGATCCAAAAGGATAAAGCTTAGTGTCCAATTGTAAATCCTGAGTTAATTTGTTGTGACATGAATAATAATCAAGTCGAAAATTCAATAGATTCCATTGAGCAGTCATTATTAAGTCGATAATTCAAAACGATAAATCTTAGTATCAAATTGTAAATCCGAGTTTATCAATGTATTATAAAATTGTATTATGAATATATATATATTTTTCGCTTATGTCTACTTTGAAGTAGGTACAGAAGTCGTGTAATGCACCAGATATATAGTTGGTTGGATAATTGTTATTACTCACCAAGGATAGCTACCAGAGTATGATTGCTTCCACTAATGCAATCTTCCAAATACTGGTGTATTAGTTGTTGAGTTTAAAGCCATCATCTAAAAATATATTTCAGCGTTGAGTTATTTAACACAGAATTTAGCACAGCCCTGCATCGATTGCGAGTTTGACAGTTGCGGTAATTTTGCATTTATATGCATGGAAGATTTCTATTTCTCGACACCCTTTCTGCAAATTCTTGATCTATATGGTGTGACAGAATGATTAATTTAAAGAGATTTACATTTAAACATCGGTTATTCATTGGTTTGATTTTTTTGGTGGTGTTTTTGATTGCAAACCTGTTAGTTCTTATCAAAAATGACGCAAGTTTGAATCAAATTCAGGTACCAGCGTCCTTACAATTTATACCGTTCTTTAAACATAATAATGATATTTCCAAATTGAATTTCCCCATAGATAAAGAGTTAACGAAGGATGAACTATTTACAAACTTTAAGATCTCGTCGTACAAAGATTCGACTTCTAAGGATAAACCGGCTGGGACTGTATTTGACACAAAATATTGTTCAGATTTAAAATGCAATTATGATTTAAAGATCAGTCCATCAAAAACCTTGGGTGCTGATTTCGGGATAATGCAGCGTCAGTTACATGAAAATGTATTATATAAAAACGTCATTGACAAAGGTCAGTTCAAGTTCAACTCAAAATTACCAATTGAGAATCAATGGATAAGGTTTGCTGGTTCATCGGTTTGGTTGAACGATTTAAAGGTCCATTATATGGTGAGCAGATTAATTTTTTCGCCATCTGGAGTGCCAAATAAGGGATTTGCCAGTTTCCTTTATGTTCAAATCTTTGATGAAAACTGGAAAGAATTGATTACGACGCTTGATATTCCTTACGAAAAGCATGTTAAAGAATCCACCATGGGCGGAGATAGCTCGATGAATGAAATCATCATTGATAGAAAATTACATTATAGAAAAGTCACGTTTCCAACTTTATTGCCGGTGCAATTTGATTTTTTATCACAAACGGATAATAATAAATATTATTGGGGTCCTGAGGATCCAAGGATTTTAAAAAGAACGAATCCGAATTTTGGCTTTGAAGAACCTATTGTTATATTCAACATGAAAGATTTAAAACTCTTAAAACGAGTTATGCATACTTTTTTACCATTTTCCAATAACTTACAAGTTTTAAAGAAAAGAGATGAACCATATGCCAACGTTGAAAAAAATTGGACGCCATTTTTTAGTAAATTCCAGTCCACTAAATTGAATTTCATGTATTCGATTAGACCTTTAGAAGTTTTATCGTGTGATTTAGAAGATGGATTCTGTGATTTCTTACAAAAGAATAATAAAGAAGATGCTAATTATTTTGGTTCCATAAGAGGGGGTACACAATTAGAGGCGATACCATTTAATGATTATTTACCAAAAGAGGTACAAATTAAGTTCCCATTAAATCGTCAAATTTATGTGGGTTTTGCAAGAACTCATTTGAATAAGTGTGGTTGTGGCGAATCAATGTATAGACCTAATTTAATGATATTGGTTGAAGATTATAATCCAGAAACCAATCGATTTTATTACAACTTGGGGGATATATCAGAATATATTGATTTCAACGTTGAAATCCCTCCATGGAATATACCAAAAATTGATGATCAAGGGAAAGTCTATCAAGATGTAAATGTTACGGTTTGTGAAAAATCTTTTAGAAACGTTTTAATCCCCAATTCCATTGCATACTGGGATATTGATTCAATTATTTATAAAAATGAAAAGTTTGATAGACCAGACCTCAGAAAGATGTCAAGAAAATTCACATCAAACAAGGATATCGATTTAAGAAATGTTATTTATAATGATTATATGGGTGTGACATTATCTGCCTCCGATAGTGATGTTCGTATTGTTCATATTAAAGGGTTGATTAACTACATATTACAGTTGCCTTCACTTTTTAATGAAAATAATGTGGTGCAAACTAATTTAGATTATCAATATGGTAATGATTTCAATGAGAAGTGTAGTGAAATTTCATCAAAACAGTATTGTGTGAATTATGCAAAAGATAATGGTGGTGTTATTAATTATGAATAGACGTCTTGGAACTTTGTTCTATGTTTACCTACTCTTCTCCGGCTGTTCTCCTGCTGCCCCTTCTGTTCGCTACTGATCCCCTTCAGTTCTTACAGTGTTCCCCTTCTGTTCTTACAGTGTTCCCCTTCTGTTCTTACTGCTCCCCTTCTGTTCTTACAGTGTTCCCCTTCTGTGCTTACTGCTCCCCTTATACTCCCGTATCTATTATTGTGGCTACCAACTGCTAGCCGTGTGATGGTACCACCATCGCGATAAATTACTGGGAAAATTAACGCGATGGGTCGATCCCATCAATAACCGAAATCAATCCAAAACCCGTTGTGCAATCTGCGATAATCTGTAAATCGGACTATTTTGCAACTGAAAATTTTTGCAGCACAAATGCATTTAAATATGTTAAACGGCCCCGAGGATTATTTTCAAACCATTTTAAACCATGTCAGACAGTGATAGTATAGAGAAAATTTCTCAAATCGTATCAACGTCTTCGTCACAATCGTATCCCGTTGCCTTCCAAGGCACAAATACACAGGACGATAACCCAGAGAAAGAAAGAAGAGAGTCTACTAATTCTTTTCATAAATCGTTAGAAATCGTCAGAAGATCGTTTACTGGACAATCAACATATTCCAATAGGTCCCAGTTTTCAGTTAAAGAGATCTATGGCGATTTAGATAGTGAAGAGATTGCACAAGAAAGAATCAGAGCCAGACAAGATATAATCAGTGAGTTAAAACAAGATATTGAAAACGAAGTTGTTGATTTTGAACCGTTTAATGTTCCAGAAAGTGGATTACCTATTGAAAATAACGGTGAAAAGTTTGGTGATATTGATCCTGAATTAATTACCTGGGATGGTTATAACGATCCTGAAGATCCAAGAAATTGGCCAACTTCTAAAAAAAATTATTTGCTTGCATTCGTTTCCATTTACACCTTGGTAAGTCCAATGTCATCGTCAATTTTATCACCGGCAATATCAGAAATTTCCAACGAATTTGGCATAACTAATGTTACCATTAGTTCCTTGTTAGTTTCCATCCAAATTTTAGCATGGGCCATCGGTCCAATCTTAATTTCTCCGTTGAGCGAATTTGATTATATTGGTAGGAAACCAGTATTAGACAGTTCAATTTGGTTATCTTTTTTCTTCAATCTTGGTTGTGGATTAAGTAAAACCACTACCCAAATGATGGTGTTTAGATTTATTGGAGGGTTATTTGGATCATCACCAGTGAATGTTGGTGCAGGAGTTATATCGGATTTATTCGATGCCAAATCAAGAAACGTTGCATTAGCAGGGTTTACATTAGCTCCATTATTAGGTCCAATAATTTCTCCCGTGATGGCCGGCTTTATCGTTGATCATAAACCATGGAGATGGGTATTTTATGTTTTAACCATCTTCAACGGATTTGTTGCCCTCGTTGGAACTTTTTTTTACAAAGAAACTTATGCACCAAAACTATTAAAATTAAAAGCTCAAAGATTAAGAAAAGCAACTGGGAATGATAGTTTACACACAATTTACGAAATTACCGATCAAAGTTTCAAATCAAGAATGGCATTAATTATGACCAGACCAGTGAAATTATTATTCACCCATCCCATGGTGATTGGATTGGGGTCATTTTTAGCTTTTGTCTATGGGTTCATGTATTTGTTAATTGTTACGTTCCCTACGGTGTTCAGTAAGACCTATGGCTTTAGCAAAAGTACAGTTGGGTTAATGTATATCCCCATGGGGATTGGTTTCACCTTGGGTATAGTTTTCTGGACAATTGCCGTTGGTAAAACGTATGAGCATTTGGTTAATAAGAATGACGGTGTTGCCAAACCAGAATTCAGATTACCGTGTCTATTCATCGTGGGTATCATCATACCAATTGGATTAATTTGGTACGGATGGTCAGCGCAAAAAAAGTTACATTGGATCATGCCTGGTATTGGGTCCGGTATCTTTGCCTTTGGGTTTGTTTGTGCGTTCCAATGTTGTCAAAGCTACCTAATCGATATGAACCCAAGATTTGCTGCATCATCAGTAGCAGCGGCGGCATTATTCAGATCATTGTTTGGCTTTGCATTCCCGCTTTTTGCTAATCAAATGTATGACAAACTAGGCTACGGCTGGGGGAATACCTTGAGTGGGTTTATTGCATTGTTATTGGGGGTACCTTTCCCAATTTACTGCTGTTTACATGGCGAAAAAATCAGAGAAAATTTTAACCAACGATTTGACAAAGATCAAATCACCCAAGATAAAAGAGTCTTGAAAATCTTAAAATAGTGAGTTTAACGAGTTTAACGAAGTTGCATTGATTGTATATAGCATAAAATGTATAAAGCATCAACACCGTCTTTATTGACTGCAAAAACCTGATGGAAATTGCGCTTAGCCTGTCGACTATTATTAACTAATTAGGAACCATCCCTAAAAAATAAGAATAGTCTATACGGATTAATTCACGGAGGTCAACTACACTATAAAACTAGAATGGTACCCTAGATTTTGTGGGACATATTTTTGTACTAAACTTGAAATGATTACTAGAATTTTTAAATCGTTTATCAAAGCAGTTGATGAAGATGATAATGTCCCCACAGTTGCGAAACCAGTGTGTGATAATATATTCAAGAGATTTTTATTAACTGATAAAGTGTCGGTTATCACTGGTGGTTTAGGTGGGATTGCTAGGGCTATTGCTACAGGGTACGCTCAAGCTGGTAGTCATGTTATATTATTAGATTATTCGTCGGATGACGGTGAATTTTGTAGAACATTATCCAAACAATATGGTATTAAATCAAAGTTATACAAATTAGATGTTACAAAACCCAAAGAAGTTGAAAAAATAGTTAGTGAAATTGTCAAGGATTTTGGCAGGATCGACGTATTTGTTGCCAATGCTGGTATACCTTGGTATAAAGGTAAAATCATCGACGATTCGTGCACGATTGACGATTGGCAACAATTAATGGATGTCAATTTGAATGGGGTATTTTATTGTGCAAAATACGTTGGCAAGGTTTTCGAAAGACAAAACAACGGTAGTTTCATTATAACTGCCTCGATGTCTGCTCATATTGTGAATGTTCCACAGTATAAAGCGGCGTATAATACCAGTAAGGCGGCCGTAAAACATTTAGCTAAATCATTAGCCGTTGAGTGGGTCAGTTTTGCAAGAGTCAATAGTGTCAGTCCAGGGTATACTATGACACCTTTAATGGATCCTGTACCAAGTCAAGAAAGAGCCAAGTTTTGGGGGATGACACCCCTTGGTAGAGAGGTCAATCCCGATGAATTGGTTGGAGCTTATATATATTTAGCATCCGATGCTAGTAGTGCCACCATCGGTACCGATATAATTGTCGACGGTGGATTTACCTTAATTTAGTGACTTTTCCAGGGTATAATTAATAAACGTGAATTTTTACTATCTATAGTCTCTTTACTGTCTTCTACTGTTGTGAAAAATAATGCGGTGCGAATCTGAAAAATTTTTCAATGTTTAAAAGATTAATAAATATACCAAAATCTATACCAGTAGGTTATAGATCATTCCATTATTCGCCAATAAGTTACAAGACTAACACATCCACCAGAACCAAAGAAAATGTCAAAGATTTAGAAACCTTTTTAAGCTTGATAGGTAGAAATACTATCGAACATTTGGATAATTTTGAGAGTGATTTAGATAAATTTTTATCAACCAATTCTGAACAAATGAAAGATATGGGGATTGATACGAGAACAAGAAGGTATTTATTACGTTGGAAATACAAGTTTGTCAATGATTTGGAACCTTTAAGAGAACATAAACGAGGCAAAAAGAAGAATGGTGGTGAAAGAAACGCTAAAACGGTTATTGCGAAGAGGAACGCTTTGGAAAGGTTAGAAGAAAAGGAAAGATTGAAGACGGAAGAGTCTGAAGCTGAAGCAAAGGGTGAAAGGGAGTTTTAAACAGGAGTATGGCGAAGTCGAAAGATATTGACGTTGAAAGATATTGAAGTTGAAGATTTTGAAGTTCGAAAGGATTTTGAATGAAAGGATTTTGAATGAAATGATTTGTAGATTTGTAAATAGAATGCATTAATATTTTAGTTTCTCTACTGCTAGCCCTAGTACTTCCAAATACACATAGTAGTTCCAAAACTATGATATCTCAATATCAGTTGATAAAGACAAAAAGGGCAGAAAATCTGCGAAACAATCCAACTCAACAACTCATGATGAAAATCTTGTCCGTTTTATTATTATCAATTATCTTTTTATTCTCCTTTGCTCAATCTAAGGAATTATCCGACGACCCAGAAATCACTGATAAGGTTTACTGGGATATCGAAGAAGATGGAAAACCAATTGGCCGTATAGTTTTTGGACTTTTCGGTGGGGTGGTACCAAAGACTGCAGAAAATTTCAAAACCTTGACCTTATCAGACGATCCCACCTTGGGATACATTGGATCCAAATTCCACCGTATCATCAAAAAGTTTATGATCCAAGGTGGTGATTTCACAAGAGGTGACGGTACCGGTGGTAAATCGATTTACGGTAACAAATTTGAAGATGAAAATTTCACTGTCAAGCACGATAGACCATATAGATTATCCATGGCAAATGCTGGTAGAAATACCAACGGTAGTCAATTTTTCATCACCACTGTTGTCACCAGTTGGTTAGATGGTAAGCATGTTGTTTTCGGTAAAGTTTTGGACGGTTTCGACGTAGTTGATTACATGGATCAAGTTAAAACTAGTTATGGTGATAGACCAGCTAAAACTTTAAAAATTGTTGCCACTGGCAAGTTTGAAGAAATTGTTAAAGATGAATTATAATTCTAGATATTTTCGTATTTTTCTACATATTTTTCTAAATATTTTTCTACATATTTTTTAAACATTTTCTCCATATTTTTGAAAACATTTTCTACCTATATTTCTAAATATTTTTCTATGTTTATTTCTATTTTCTAAAGACATCTATTTAGTATATTGTCTAACTCATTCTTGGTCTTTATTTCTTTCGTTTCATGGTCATCTTTGAGGTCCAAATTATTCAACAAATTAATGGAATTTTTGATCGATAACGTACTATTCAACAACCTTGAACTTAGCAAATCATAGATTTTTGGTGATTGGTAAATATTTGCCCCGATTATATAATAATCATTCAAAATCCTAACATTTTCCTTGTTCAGTCGATTTTGTTTTCTGATGATCCAAAAATCGGGTTCTCTGACGTAGGCAATGATAAATTCGATCCCCACCATTTCGATTAACTTATTTTCAAAGTACTTTGTAAATTCTAGTGGGGTTTGAATATTGGGTGGTGGAGGCTGGAACTGGAATTGCATCTTGATAACCTGATTATTGGATGTTCTATCATAAAACGGTGATTCACTAAAGTAGTCTAGTACATTACCTGTGTGTAAACCAAACTGGTTGATCCATTCAGGATTTTTCCATTGAATTTCATCTAAGGGCTGGTCCATCTTATCACTGTAAACCACGAACTACTGTTGTGCGAGTTTAAATTTTTCAAACTGGGTGGATAAATAATTAGCTTCAATTTCCATTTCTTCAATTGATCTTGCTGATCGTTCATCGTCTTTCAAAAAACTGGTTGGATGATCTCTATGGTGTTGCTTGCGCTGAGCGAAATCTTCATAAACCACTTCTAAATCTGATTTCTCTAAATTTTGGTGAACTGAATCATGTTGTAAACTATCGTGTTTGAACCTTGGGATCAAATGGGTATGTAAGTGGGGAATGCTTTGTCCACTCTCTGGTCCATCTTGAATAGCGATATTTAACGAATCACATTTGAATTCCCAGGTTAAAAATTTCGTTAAAACCTGTAAACTATTCATATAGTCGATGGATTCCTCGCCATTTAAATGATTGAATCTAAGAATTTTGGGATTGTAGGGTACTAATAACACATGGCCTTTGATCAATGGTTTTAAATTGACCAAGGCATAGCAGTATTTCGATTTAAAGAACACTTGTTGATTGACGACGAACTTGTGAAAGTAGATATCGTTCATGGTGGTTTTTGCGATTGTGTGAGAGTTGAGCGCAGGATATACCACTGTTAATCAAGTCAATCAAGGTGGATAGTAGTCAATGCTGTTGGACACCTTTCCTCTACTAACCAACGGTCGACTAACTAAATTGATCGGTCAATCGTTTGAATTGTCGACCCATAAAAAAAAATTCACCCTTCCAGCTGCACCTGTGGTTCCACTGTGGTTCCACCTCGGATATTATTACCAAATAGAGAGCAGATCGAGAAAAAAATCGACAAATATATTTATCTACTTAATCTTTGTTAACTTTTTCAAAGTAGTCTTTAGAAGAATCTGGTTTAATGGTTTCAGCACCTGGTTGCCAGTTAGCTGGGCAAACTTCACCGTATTTTTCGGTGAATTGGAAAGCTTCGACTAATCTTAAACTTTCTTCGACGGATCTACCGACTGGTAAATCGTTAATGGTGATTTGTCTCAAGACACCTTTTGGATCGATCAAGAAAATACCTCTTAAAGCAATACCTTCTTCTTCAATCAAAACACCGTAATCTCTTGATAATGAGTGGTTAGTATCAGCTAATAATGGAATGTTGATTTTACCTAAACCACCATCTTTTCTGGCTACATTAGTCCAGGCTAATAATGAGTATTCTGAATCGGTGGAAGCAAATAAAACTTCAGCATCTTTGTCGGTGAATTTCTTAACGGCTTCTGAGTAAGCAATGATTTCAGTTGGACAAACAAATGTGAAAGCTAATGGGATAAATGCTAATAAAACCCATTTACCTTTGTATTGGTCTAATGAGATTTCTTCAAAAGTACCGTCAATAACGGCAGTTTTTTTGAAAGCTGGAGCAGGTTTTTGAATGGTGGCAACCATGATGTTCTATTAATCTATGAGTAAAAAATTAAAATATAATTTATAGAAAAACCGAGATAGGGCGAACGAGGATCAATTTATATTTTTCGGTATTTAATCTAGAATGTGATTTTGGTTTGTAATTCACACTGCGGTACACCCAGCGGGCTCATATTATTAATATACAATTATTATTAATGTATTGACTAGCGGTGACATGGTAGAATAGTAGTTGTGTAGCTGTATAGCTACGTCGCTGCGTAGCTGCGTAGCTGCGTAGCTGTGTAGTTGTGTACATCTGGGTTAGCCTGCTTAGTGATGTTGTTGGGTAGCTCAGGCTCATCGGGCATAATTTGACAGTTAGCGAGATGCCATCGAGGGGGGCCAACTTTAGTCAATCTGTCAATGCTTCATCAATTACTAGTCAACATGATTAAGTATTAGTCTACATCTGAAGGGACTGACACAGTCACTTCTCGATTCGAAAAACACGTTAATATTTGATAATATCATTGTGAAAACCCAAAGCAACTGCCATGGTTATCAGACGATAGCATCCGCTGTGGAACCGTGTCGACATTGAGCATCGGGCTTATCACCGCCACAGCGGGACGACGCTCTACAACGGTGCTGGTTACTGGACCAGTAATCGGTTATCACATTTACTACTGTATCCATCTGCACCATATATATTGTATTACATCTCACCGTCTATATTGTATTACATCTCAGCATATATATTGTATTATATCTACAGCATATATATTATATCACAGCCACAGCGGGTAGAGCAGCGCCGACGGTCTACATCAACTGTACTAGTTACTGGATCTGTTATCACTTTTACCACTGTATTACATCTCACCATACATAATGTATTACATCTCATACATAATGTATTTCTACAACATATATACTGTATTATATCTACACCATATGTAATGTATACCATCTACACCATATATAATGTATTATACATAATGTATTTCTACAACATATATAATATATTACACCATTTATAATGTATTACATCTCATACATAATGTATTTCTACCACATATATAATATATATAATGTATTATATCTACACCATATGTAATGAATACCATCTCACAGATAGTGTATTATACATAATGTATTTCTACAACATCTATAATATATTACATCATTTATAATGTATTACATCTCATACATAACGTATCTGACAAGTAGTCAACCGTATTTAAATTTTTCACTCCGTTCAGGTGACGATCTAAGCAGAGGTTGCTGATTGTTATATAGGGGGGTGTAGCTGTAATATTACTGTTGAACTTTTTGATGCTCCATTGGTTATAATTAATACTGTTACTTGCTGATGCTCCATCCGATATAATTGGTCTTCAGATTCTGGCAGAAAGTAACGGGTCTATTGAAAGAGAATTAGCGAGCTGAAATGGACGAAGTGGCAGAGATATCCAAAGACGTGATCACTGTAAACTTTCCAATCGACATAAACTGCTGATACGCTCTATGGGATTGAATAACAATGCCTTCACGCTATGACCACTTCACGACAATAATTATCGTTATTTCACGGCACCAAATGCTACTGAAAACCTCACCAAATCCTCGCTGACCCCGGTCAGGGTTGGGGCGACAGGCTGGTCCCACTCCGCGATACTCTAGTTGAATCGCGGAAGGCAATCAAATTTTCTTTTCAACACACATGATGGAAAAGTTAGGATTTCATAAGGTTTCTAATAGTCCAGGGATTGGTAATCCAACCATCAATTATAATCAACCGCAAGGTCCATCCGTTCACAAAATATTATCGGTGGTAAATTGTCCTTCAAATGTCATTGCATTAACAAATCAGATCGCATTACATCCTCAAGAATTACCCTCCGAAGTCAATTACGTTAGATTAGATAAATTGTTTGTTTATTCAGTTGCCAGAGATCCTGCCGTACCATTAGGATCAATTGGATTGGCCGGTACCATCAGACAATGGGGGAAATGGTCGTTAAATCAAAAGGTTGATTTAAGAAGCTTTAATTTTTCCGATTTTAACACATCATCAATTTATATCAAATCAATTGAAATTTTAATCGATTTCAGACAAAAATCAAAAAGTAATTCAAATCCTATTAATCATGATGAATTAATTCAACAATTTTTAAATTGCTGTAAAAATCAAATTTTACATCCAACTCAACCAATTACCATAGATTTTAAAGGTCAATATTTCCTGTTATTAATTAATTCGATTCAATTAATGGACTTAAATTCAAAAACAATCATCGACTTTTCAACCAATGTTAATTCCACTGGGATATTAATTGATCAAACTGATATAAATTTTTACCCATTTAGTGAATCACCCATCAATTTAATCAAAAAGGATAATGCCAAATCCATGGGCAGTTTTAGACCAAGAGAGAATAAAATTATAGACCCAGATTTTAAATTAGATAGCTTAGGTATTGGTGGGTTAGATAATGAGTTTCAAGAGATTTTTAGAAGAGCGTTTGCTTCAAGAATCATTAATCCTGATTTAGTTGATAGATTAGGGGTTAGACATTGTAAAGGTATATTATTATTTGGACCTCCAGGTACTGGTAAAACGTTAATTGCAAGAAAAATCGGGAAAATGTTGAACACAAAAGAACCAAAGATTGTTAATGGTCCTGAAATGTTGAGTAAATTTGTAGGGGAAAGTGAATCAAATATCCGTAATTTATTTAAAGATGCCGAAGAAGAATACAAGAAAAAGGGAGAAAACTCAGGGTTACATATTATTATCTTTGATGAATTAGATTCGGTGTTTAAGCAAAGAGGTAGTGGTAAAAGTGATGGTACCGGAGTTGGTGATAATGTTGTCAATCAATTATTGAGTAAAATGGATGGGGTTGATCAATTAAATAACATATTAATTATCGGTATGACCAATAGATTAGACTTAATTGATAACGCATTATTAAGACCTGGTAGATTTGAAATTCAAATTGAAATTTCATTACCCGATGAAAAAGGTAGATATGAAATCTTATTAATTCACACCAAGAAAATGAAATCCAATAATTTATTAGACTCTGACGTTGATTTACATAAATTAGCCAAATTAACCAAAAATTTCACCGGTGCAGAATTAGAAGGGTTAATTAATAGTGCAACATCATTTGCCATTAATACCTTTACCAAAAGTGATTCATTAGCCAAAGTGGATGATAATATCAGTACCATGAAAATAAACTGGAATTATTTTGAATTAGCGTTAAATGAGGTTAAACCAGCTTTTGGTACTAATGAAGAAAATTTAAGTGAATTATTACCCTATGGCATAATTCACTATAATGAATCAATTAATAAGTTTTTGAACATGGGAGACTCATTTATTAATGAAGTTAGTAAAAGTGATAACGAAAGATTAATCAGCTTATTATTTTATGGAGATTCCAATGTTGGTAAGACGGCATTGGCTGCTAAAATTGCATTAAATTCAAAATTCCCATTTATCAAAATTTTAAACGGTGATTCTATTGTCGGTATGAATGAACCTCAAAAAATTAATTATATTGATCAAACGTTTAGAGATATTTATAAATCTCCGTTGAATGTTTTAATTATTGATAAAATCGAAAGTATCATCAATTATGTTCCAATTGGTCCAAGATTTTCAAATGATATTTTACAAGTTTTGATGGTCTACTTGAATAAAAAACCTCCAAATGGTAGAAGATTGTTAATTTTAACAACTACTTCACAATACTCAATTTTAAAATCAATGAATTTAGTTGATACCTTTACCAAAACCATCAGGATAAGTGCCATCAGAACATTGGACGAGTTGAATGTCCTCATGAATGAAATTGACTTCATGGATGAACCTTCAAGAATTGAAATCTGTAACCAATTGTTAAAATTAAACAATGATAATAACGAATCAATTATTAACTTGGGGGTTAAAAAATTATTACAAGTTTTAGGTAATGCTAAATTTTCCAATGCCAGCGTCAATGAAGTTGTTGAAAATATATTAGATGCTCATACTTAGCTTAGATATTTATATTTGAATTTAATGATTTTTGTAGCCTTTTTACTCTTGTTTATCCATTTAATTCTTGTCTAATCATTTAACTCTTGTTTATTCATCGAACTTTTGAATATATAAATACCAACTCCGAAATTCAGCCCAATTTACCGAGTCACGTGAACTGATAGTAAACAATTGAAGATGAAATAAGAAACAGACTAATAAGAAACAAAGTAATAAAAAAAGCGTAATAAGAGCATATAAAGAATAACAAAGTATCATATATTCGTATATTAACAGCTTAAACTATTCGGATGCAAGTTCAACCGAAGGAATATCTACATCAGTTTTAGAAAACTTTCTAGCAGAAACTCTTCTATCGAACAAGATATCCAATTCTTCAAAAGTTCTATCCTTTGATTCAGGCAATCTAAAGTATGCCCAAACTAACGTTGGGAAAGCTGTAGCAAACCAAACATAACCGGTTTTACCTTTTAGATTGGCTTCAGTTGGATTAATTAAATAAGGTTCAATAACGTTGGAAAGCAAGGATACTATATTATAAGCATTTCTAGCTAATGCAATGGATTGAGCTCTTAATCTGGTAGCACTCATTTCAGCCGAGATGGTGAACGCTAAGGGACCAATAGTGGTAGCATAAGTTGCCACCCACACCAAAACAATACCACATTGAGCCCATTGAATTCCACTTGATTGTTTAGGAGTTGCCAAAATAGCAATTAATAACAATAAGAACGTCAATATAGCATAACCAGTTACGTATATCTTACGTCTACCAAATCTATTCAAAAAAATCCAAGAAACTGCACAACCGAGCCATGCAATACCAGTTGTACCTAAATTTAATTTATAAACATCACCAGGATTTAACCCAGCTTGACTGAAAAAGTATGATGGCGAATAAGCAAACGTTGAACCACTCAAAACTTGACCTCCTAATGCAATACATGCAATTTCTGTTCTTCTTAAATTAGTCCCTTTCAAACATTGTAAATAACCTTTCCATCCCTTTTCATCATCAGCCTTAGATTGATGTTGAGCTTGTTCCAAGGCATTGGTATGAATCATTAAACTAACTTGTTGTGGAATCTTATGGTGGGCTTCTTTGGAACTTAATCTTTGTAACGCTTTGGCAGCATCTTCATGTCTACCTCTTCTAACTAACCACCATGGAGAATCGGGAGCTAAATAAGTTAAAATAAATAACGGAATTGGCCATACCCATTGAACAGCAAACGGAATTCTGTATGACCATTCGGTACTATTGTTAACAAGTGCTTTCAAAACCCCAGCAGCAATAAATTGACCAGTTGCCCAACACATATTGGTATAAGCTGTCTATAATAAGTTAGTAAAATGAATCGAGACTTAAGGGTGCTGACCTACACTTTTGTGTCCATTTTCAGTGCTTGCTTAGCACTGCCCAGCACTTTTCTAATAATACATACCATATAACCTCTTAACTTCATGGGCATAACTTCTGAACTATAATTAGGACCTATAACGGCGAAGACCCCCCAAGGTAAACCACATAAAATTTGACCAGCAACAAGAGTGGCAACATTTTGAGCAAAGAAGGGAACAAATACAAAGGCGGTCATGATAATCAATGATACCATAACAACGTGTCTGTGACCATACTTCTCAACCAAGTATCCATTAGCAAAAACTCCAAAAATCGTACCAATTGATGGAGCCGTACCTAAAGCAACTTGCCATGGACCGGTTAATTGATATTCACCCGGGGAAATTTCAACTCCATATTTCTAAACGATATTAGTATCTAATTGAAACTCACAATGAGAACATCCTAACATTGAGGATAAGCAATCCTGCTTAAAGCTTTCCAAAATTTTTCTAAAAAATTGAAAGTTGAAAAACTCTAAAATGTTAAAAACTAACTCAAAATTCATTGAGCTATTAAATTTACATACCTTTTGGAACAGAGGGTAGCCAAAGAATGAACTCATAAGAATATTATCATATCCTTCCATAATAATGGTAGCAGCTAATATCATTGCCCAAAAGATAGCTTTCTTATGGAAACTTATAGCATCACGTAAACTTAACTCATGTTCCGCATTGGTTGCATCTTTGGCTTCATCCAAGACAAAGGCCGTTTTACCTAAGTCTTGTTTGAAGGAAGATTTCTCCGAAGCATCTAAGTCTTCTAAATGAGCTATTTCTGGTTTCTTTTCCCTTTGATCTTCCATTGTTAAATAATAATGGTCGTTTTTGATGATGAGAAAAAAAATTATCTGAGATATGCATTCCTTTTATATTACTTCCTCCCCCAACTTTCGAGCATTCAAAAGAAATAAGAGAGGTGCATAAAAATTGAATAGTATTGGTTTAAAGTATTAGTAGGTTAATTTCGATCGAGGGGTGGTATTTTACAAGCTGGATAGCGGGAAACTTTTGCGAACGTTTTGTGTTGACCACAGCGGCTATTACTGAAAAGATAACAAGAGATCTTTCTAACGATGGCACTGGTGTGTCAATAGGTTTTACAAGCATCCAGTTCATTTTCATTTATTAACTTTACTGATTAGATTAAAATTATTTGAAAAACAAGCGTGCTTTAGCTTTTCAAAACAACATAATTCCATATCTCGCATTATTTGTTTCCCCAGATTTAAAACCCCACCTCCTCGTAAAAATAACATTGCACATAAGTTAATTTGGATCACACTTTTTAATTGCGAGTAATTTCCCAGATAATTATTGCATTAAAATTGAACTAATTATTGAAGTTGTTTATACCGATCTATTTTGCTATAGATGGGGGATTCGACTTTCTTTTATCGGACGGACGTATAGTCTTATTTGGATCTTGCAATCATAGGGCAGTGATTTATGAAACTGATTAGATATGATTGAAGACTTTTTAATCGTTTGTTACAATTAACACTCTACTTATTTGCCAATTTAAACGTAGATTGGGTTGATTTCTAATTTGTTTTTATAGAGGAAACTAAAGAAACCAGTCTAGTGGTATTACCTAAGAGATCATACTACTACGGAACATCTTAAGACTTTTGTTTCTAGTTTGGGTATTTTCTTGAGTCACTGGGGGGGTAGGATGCTTTTCAGACCCTTAGTCAACAATTAAAGGCTCTATGATGGATATTATCACTCATAGGCTAAAGATAATAAATTTTCAAACTTACGCCTCATGCCCACAATTCGCCAGTAATATATTTATAAATTCTAAATTAGCAAGTTAATTGTTGAGATGTTAAATTCCAGTAATGCAAAATGCTGTTTTTTTTTCTAAAACTCTCTAATTGATTTTACTGGAATCTGTTTGGAGGCAAGTATCTGATTGCAGGAAAGTATCTGATTGGTGTCAGGTGTGTTGGGTTACTATAAATGCTTAATCTGTAACCTGATACAATCTGGTTGTGTCGGTTTTCTGCTAAGTTCCACGATATTCAATCACTTTCATGGCATTTACTGAGTGGCATTAGCTGCTGGATCGTTGGAGACTACACAATTCCATGCATTAATCAAAAGTAGGTATATAACATTTGACAGAATTCAACTGGTCATATCATGAAGATTTCCATTAAGACTTTGTTAATTTAAAGACCATAAAGTCTTATGAAGTTGTTTTTTTGAATTTTCGAATTTTCAATCTTTCAATTTTTTGAATTTTTAAATTTTTAGCAATTATCTTAACTGCTTAAAGCTTCATTAATCAGGGCTATTAGAGGCATACTGTTACATATTAAGAATTTAAAATATTGTAGTAGATTTTTTAATCACAGTACCTTCTTTTACTGATTTTTTTAGATTAATTCTTTAGATTATTACCTAAGGCACTCCAAATCATTTTATGTATCTGGATTTGAGCACGTAAAGGTTCTGTAATTATTGACATAATAGTTTGATGCTGTCAACGGAATACGAGGTTGGAGAACCTGCTTCTTTTTTATGTTTTAATATTTCAGTGTACTAGGTTTAATTGATTTCCATTATGGTAAATGACTTGTGGTTTATGGTTTATGAGGCTATCGAAGTAATTATAGATAAATGATTATGTTATTAATATAATTATGGATAAATGATTATGTTATTAATATAATCATGGTAAATGATTCCTGAGGGTATGAATATGTTCATTATGGTTGCATAACTACTAAAAGTTGGGAGTAAGAGGAAGAAATACTAATTATTTTTACAAATTCAAAGGAAATAAAAGCCACTTTTAGTGAAGGCTCATTCGTTTAATAAGCAGTTTGATTAAGCTGTTGTAATAGTATCAATAGTCATAAACTTGGTCTTTAATTGGTGAGCAACTTTTTTGATTATTTTCCAAAAAATTTTATTAAAGCCATATTTCACTTATACTATTATGAATTATTTTCTGTTATGCATCAATGTAATGGATTTCAATAGGGGTATTCCATGAAGACTCTGAAGAATTCGTAATTGATACATCCTTCTGGTGTGCTAGTATGAGATTTATTAAAAAAGTTCATATCCTTCCATTATTATATATTGAAGTTAAATATATCTATATACTTTGGGTTTTCATATATTATGCTTATTTCAATGAGTGCCAATGTTTTTTTATTTCCTTCTGTTGCTCTACCAATTTTTGGCTAAATAAAATATAGTATGATAGTTTGGCAATGACTAAACACTTTTCAGGTGGTTATACTCCCAAGTAATAAAAAAACAATTATAGCTGGGTTTCAAACAAAGCGTGAGTCAAAATTATATCCTACGATCAATTGATTTCCTTTTTTAGTGATCAAAAGACCATAACCATTTTATAGAAAGGGTACATATACCTGATATTTTAGACGGAATTGAGGATCAAAGACACAAATATACCGAATTTGAATATTATCATGAATACTACAATCAATAGTATCATGAACATTACTTTTACTGTAACAATTCATTAAACTTAGTAAAGACTATCATTTTTGTAGTTGAACATTTTTTATTTTTAGATGAAGTATCCAACTCATAGCCTCGTGTCAATAAATAATATAAACGATTAAATCTATTAAAGGTCATGCTAAACTTTTCTCTATTCCTGCAAATCAGCCATCAATTTTGTGATACAACAGTATCATTGAAGAATTGGTGTATAAGGAGATTAAGAGCCACTTAAGGCACCAAAATTGATTTTTTCGCTTCATATATGCAGGAAGACTCGAAAAAAATTGATTCAGGAAGAAGAATTTTTATACTAGAGAAAAGGGGCACAGACGAGAACAATTAAATGATAAGTGACAAGTAAAATGGAGAATGAAAAATATGTATTTAACCACCTGAAGAATGCAAAAAATCTCTATAAAAAACTAACCGAAAATAAATCAAAATCGAAACAAAAAAAATGGAGTGAAAATTGGTGGGACTCGAAAAAAAAAAGCTCATTACTCTACTAGAACTCTTAATAACTAGTTGAATTATAACCAGCAGTTGAATTTAAACTCACAGTTGGGAAAACTGATGATGATTGAATACTTGTAGCAATTGGAAAAGCGGTAGTACTTTCAAAAGTTGACGTGGTTGTAATTTCAACAAAAGTTGTTACTGTGGTAGTTAAATCTGAATAGGTTAATTCAGCAGTAACTGGGTATGAACTAGTTAAAGTCGAGGTTAAGTAAATAGTTGAATAAGTAGTTGATTCTTCCGGATCACCAGTAATACCTCCAATAGTTTCTGTAACAGTGACTGATTCAGTTTCAGTTGCAGTAATGGTAACAGTTTCTTTGTTACATCCAGTGTTAGTGTCATCATCATTAGTTTCATGACTATCAGTTTTAGCAACGACAGCATTGGAACTATAAGTTACCGGTTGAGTGACGATTGAACCATCTGAAGTTAAAGTTTCATACCTGGTAACATAATTAGTAATTGTACTCATACCTTCATCTTGCATCCAATCGGATAAAATTGATAACTGGGATGTGGCAGTTGTTGGTACAACTAACGTAGTTGAAGGTAACTCAATTGTTGTATAACCAATTACAGTAGTTGTTGATGTTGAATTATAAGGATCAAAATCTGCCGTGGTTGCATTATCGAACCTTTTAAATGGAACAGCAGCAATTAATGGGATTAATGTAAATAATGTAAATTTCATAGTGAACTAAGGGTATTAAAGAAAGGAATGGACGCGATTAGTGTAACGCTGTTTAGCTGCTATGAAGAAGTACTTGAAAATTAAAGGAAGTAGAAAAGAAAAAAAAGGAGGGAATCAAGAACTTTTATAGTTTAAGGTGTTTCAGTATGTTTCACAAAACAATTGAGAATGACAATATAACCGCAGAATATTAAGCGAGAATAGTAAATTGTAAAGAATGACAATGAAACAATTATTTTTAGTACATACGTTTTGAATTATATAAGAATGAAGAGGATACTTCGTTAATACATATTTGAACCATTAAAATTATTGTCCCTGTAAATGATTTTTTCCTTTAGACAAAATTCGAGAATCGTTGCATACTTTGAGCAATCGCAATCTCATCGACAATGGGACATATTCTCTCTACACTGTTTATTTAACGAGGTGGAAAGAGAATGAAGGAAACGAAAAGAAAAACCCCAAACGTATAATAAAATAAATAGTCGTACATTCATTAATCTTGATATTTTAAATTTTCATAATAATTTAAATCATTATTAATTAACTTCTCTTGCAAAAAATCATTAATTAAGTTGTATTTATCTTGTTTCAAAATATCAAACTGATTATTTAAATTTGATAAATCATTGCTTTCTGAAAAACTCGGTAAATCGAAAAAATTTGATTTACTAGTTAATTGATTCTGAAATTGATTTTGTGATAATAATTGAGGATGTTGATGGTGAAGTTGCTGTTGCTGATGAGGATGAGATTTTGGTTCGATAAAAGAATTGGACATCGAAGATACCGTGGTTGATCTGGTTAAAGATAACATCAACGAGTTGTTGTCGTCGTCTAGCGGTGACGACGTTCTAGATAATACTGGGCTGTCTATTTCATCTTCATCAATTTCTTCATCATCAATAAAATCAAAGATTTCATGTTTGTTTATTATTAACGGTTCATCCTCTTTGATAATTTTTAAATTTTCATGGCTTAAACGTTCATGATCTTGTTCTTCGTCTAATTGTTGGTAGCTTCTCTTTTTATCATCTTTGAAATCGTTATTTAAAACTATCAGTTTCAAAACTTTATATTCATTGATCAAATTTAACAATTTCAATTTTAAATCGTTATTTTCGTCATCAATTAGTTGAATATTTTGATTAAATTGTTTTAATGACATATTTGTATCATAATATTCTCAAATGTTGTACAGGGGGGGGGTTTGAATAGTTGTTATATTTGAATAATTTTTGTATTTTTAAGTCTAATGGGATATCTTACAGTTTTATAAAAAATTTTCTCAGTTGGCATTCTAAATCCGGCTGCTGCTCGACGGAATTTTTAGGACCACTTTTAAACCAATAGTCAAAATCTCATTTCCAATATGTTCCTTGAACTGTATCGATGACTCGATTGTGGGGGTGGTACTGGGTTATAGCAGGAGGTACAGGAGGACGCCGGAGCATAGACTGTCTAGAGTATGTCTCGTTAGATACTAGTAGATCCCACCATGTCACTGGTAAAGTAGGAATAACAGGTTCTGGTTTACCCACAAGTACCCGAATTTCGTGTTGTGAATGTTGACCCTGTCTCATTTAGCCTGAGCATGCTAAAACCTCTATTTACTCGTTAACATTGGGGATATTACGGGCTCACGAGTAAGATCGACGATTATGGATACTGGGCTTACTGGGCCCACTGGCAGTACTGCCAGTACTGCCAGTACTGGGAGTACTGGGATTAATGGGATTACTAGGATTACTGGGATTTTGACACAGGCAAGGATCTCAGAGAATTATTTTTCGACCGATGGCTAAATGTCAGGGATCAAATGATTGTACCGCAATTTACATCTGATTTTCACGTCAACTCTGTTAAGTAAACCAAAGAATCAATGCTAAACTGATGGATATTCACTGGCAAGGTACATGCACTTCAAAGTCAACATCAACATTGAAGTCCTTTGTCTCCACGGATTACTCCATGGGTTACTCGCACAAATCGGTTCCGTGGCAGCGGTAAAAAAATAGCCTGTGAGTCTGCCGGTGTTAAGCATGTTGGATAATTTGTATAAATAATGGTACAAAGGTACTTTCCACCATTTCGTTAATCGCATTCTCCCTTTTCCCCTGTGGTATTTTATGGGGATCTGCTTGGTCTTAAGTCAGAGGTTTTTGGTGATATCAGTGTGAAAATCCCAAGGGCTTAAGATGACTTCGAGTCATTTTAATGTGAACGCGAATTGCTGCCAGAGATCCCAATAGCGGATAATCAGGCTAATTAGGTAACTGATTGAAACTATTGAAAGTATTCAAATTGTTCAAGGTGTTTGTTGTTTTCTTGGTTAGTGCTGTGTTTCCTTGTAGTTTCTGTTCTAGGTCAATTCCCGTGATTCATTTTCATGGATGTTTGGCTGCAAATTTGTTAACCCCACTCTACTTTGATTTGTTTGATTTGTTTGACTTGTTTGGTTTGTTTGATTTACCAATATTGTAATCAGATAGCTACATCTATGTTTGTAATAGTAATCGTTTTACTTGTAGTTAGCTAAAATTAGAGTTTTCTTGAACCTGAGATTTTAAAAATATTTAAATCAACTTATTTAACTTTTCAATAACCTGAAAATAACGAAATTCACTCAAAATAAAATACATAAAAAAACTTCTTTAATTTTTTGAAGGTTTAAATCTACTAATTTGACGGCTTAAATACTATTTTGATATTTTAGCACCTGGTTAATTATTTATTAATTGTAAATTGCTTACAACTGGGAGTAAATTAATCTATTTACTTTGCAACAGTGTCGTTGCCATGAACTTAGCAAGTTATTGAAGTTGGTTTGAATCATCCAATTTGTATCTGACTTTAATTCAAGTATCTTTGAACAAAGTCATAGCTCAAATAAACATATAAATCAACTTTCATAGGGAACACACTATTAGTTGGTTGAAAGATAGTAACAAAATCAGTTTGCGACATACGTCAATATGTGTGGTCGTTACTGGACAGCTATCAAACAAATCAGAAATGGAGGGATGGCCGAGTGGTCTAAGGCGGCAGACTTAAGATCTGTTGGACAGTGTCCGCGCGAGTTCGAACCTCGCTTCCTTCATTATTTTTTGAATTTCTATTCTATATTCTTTTTTACGTCTATTGCTAACGATGCCGTTATTGTTACAGTACTTTCAAGGGCCCTGTGAATTATTTCAGATATGTTTCTTTGCACAAACAGTCTAATTGACTTGAAAAGGAAATGTTTCTTTGCACAAACAGTCTAATTGACTTGAAAAGGAATCTCATATCCACAAGTGAACAATATTACCCAAAATTCAAATAATATCTTCAAGCTATACACATTACAGTAAGTTAGTTGAAAAGTTCTTGTCATATTGTCTAATTTTTGGAATAAGCTAATACTATTATTTGTTGGCTGTAATTATTTACACCTTTATTAGAGAATCATTATACCGATTGATATAACTTCAGGTAACCAACAGGTATATTCAATGAAAGAAAGGTTGTTTTCAAAAGATTTATAGTACATATTGTCAAATTACAAATTGGGAGTATAAAATTAACGTTATAGACCCTGACAGACGAGATGCTATGGAACTTTTATTAAATTCGAACCTATGGTTAGCTTATTGATGTACCAGATCATAGCCATTGGTTTGTTTAACTACTAGTCTAATGCAAAATATTAAATTGACCGCCCCTCGTCTGAACCGAATAACCGTTATGATAACCGATTAGGTGTGAAACATGCTACAGTTCACATCAGGGTAACCTTTCAGCCTCACCGATGTTTATTACCTGATGAGAAATTTTTTTCTTAATTAGTTGCATAAATTTTGAAATGGTTTGGTTGTCTCCCTACAATATGACCATCTTCAAATACATTTGGTACCTCCAAATGTATCTGGTGGCTTCCTTTCTCATTTATGCTTCAAAGAAATACGTTTCTGCAAGTTAAAAATTAGGCTGCAAAAAAAGGAAACCTGAGGGGTTACCCTACGTCGGTTTATTATAGTAAACCCGATTCAAAGTAGAAATTGAAAATATAAATACCCCTGTAAATCCGATTTATTGTATTATTTAATATCAGATTAATTATTGAATATTTAAATATGACAGATAGTCCATCGGAAAAAGATACTGAAAGTATTAATTCATTACTTGAAAGTGAAGCAGTTAAAAGAATCGTCACTCAATTATCAAAAGGAGCTGGCGCCTTAGGCGAACTAGAGGAAGGTTACGATTTACATTTAGTCGAAACTCATCCAGCCATTGATACTACTTATCATGAACAAGATGAATGGAAATATCCAATTGATAAAGATACGAGATTAAGATTAGTTACGTTTGTTGAAAATGATAAGGAAAATCCAAAAAATTTTTCAGATGCATGGAAATGGGTTTATACGTTTGCATTAGGTTTCGTTTGTTTTGTAGTGGCTTTAGGGTCAGCTATTGTCACTGGAGATTTAGAGCACCCTGCTGCTTATTTTAAAGTTTCACAAGAAGTTATCATATTGAGTTCTGTTACAGTTTTCGTTATTGGATTTGGTGTTGGTCCATTAGTTTTCAGTCCATTTTCAGAAGAATTCGGTAGGAAACCAGTCTATACCGTTACGTTGTTTTTTTCAGTTATTTTCATTATTCCATGTGCATTAGCTAAAAATATTGGTACCCTTTTAATTTGTAGATTAATTGATGGTATTGCGTTTAGTGCTCCAATGTGTTTAATTGGTGGATCACTTTCTGATTTATGGGAAGGTCCAAAGCGTGGATTGGCCATGAGTGTTTTCAGTGCAGCTCCATTTTTAGGTCCTGTTTTAGGTCCCTTATTTGGAGGATTAATTGGTGATAATGCACCAACTTGGCGTTGGATTTATTGGGCGTTTTTAATTATTGCTGGGGTTATGTATGTGGGCTTTACACTTTTAGTACCAGAAACTCATGGATCAATCATTTTGAAAAAAAGATGTAAAAAGTTAAGGAAACTAACTGGTGATGATAAATATGTCACAATTGCCGATTTAAAACCAAGAACAATGTCAGAAGTTATGAAACAAACATTGAGTAGACCATTTATTTTACTTACTGAAGTTATTGTTGCTTTAATTACCCTTTACATGTCAGTAGTTTATGGGTTATTATATATGTTTTTCTTTGCATATCCTGTTGTTTTCATGGAAGGTAAAGGATGGACTGCTACAATGACAGGTGTAATGTTTTTACCTGTTGGAGCAGGTGTTATTGCATCAAGTTTAATTTCCATTTATTTTAATTATGACTATAATAAAAGAGCTCAAAAATATAGAGATGATGGAGAATTACCACCACCAGAATTAAGATTAATTCCAATGATGTATGGATGTTGGTTAATTCCTATTGGATTATTTTCGTTTGCATGGAGTTCATACCCATCAATTTCTTGGGCAGGTCCATGTTTTTCAGGTTTTGCTACTGGTATGGGGTTCACAATGTTATATAATCCTGCCAATAATTATATTGTTGATTCTTATCTTCATTACCTGTCAAGTGCATTACTGAGTAAGACGTTTGTTAGATCAATTTGGGGTGCTTGTGTACCATTATTCACTATTCAAATGTATCATAAATTAGGTTATCAATGGGCATCTTCATTAATGGCATTCATCTCATTAGCTTGTTGTATGATTCCTTATTTATTTTATTCATATGGTGCCAGAATTAGACAGTATTCAAAATATGCGTATACTTTAGAAACTAAACCTTAGAGGTTTAAAATTTAATAGATTTTTTATGGATAGATAAATATTTTTAATACTTTCAGCGGAATACTCTAGGAAACACTCTAAAGTAATATTAATATTAGCCACATATTTGAAGCTTGCTGTAGTTAATGAAGCTTTCTCAAATGTTAGAGTATTAGGCATTCGACCGGGTTATGATGCGACTTCTTTAGTAATTTTGCAGTCATTCAAACATTTGATTCATTCATGTGAGAGGATTTGTACAAATATTATCGATAAAATTACAATTAGACATTGGATTATTTAATAAGACAATAAATAGTAGTAAATATTCCAGTATAAAAAACTATAACGTTTAAATGTTATAAAAGTCCGATATAGTGTAACGGCTAGCACGGTTGCCTTTCACGCAGCAAACCCGGGTTCGACTCCCGGTATCGGAGGATTTCTTTTTTTGCTTTATTATTCTTTTTTAGGTGGTTGATTAGAGAGTTTATCAATTAGACTATTTTTTGATAGAATCTTGGGCAGAGGGCAGAGGGTAGAATACGAAAAACAAAAAGATTATATTTATTACTTCTTAGCAGCTTTACCGTCTGGAATAGTAAACAAAACAGGTTTAGTATCTTTTGAATAAGGAACATCAACTCTGTAGTAACCTTTTCTTTCAAATTGAATAATATCACCTTTCTTTAAATCTTTAACATTTAAATCAGCAACGGCAGATGAGTGGAATTCAGTATCAGGAGTAAGGAAATCTTCGAAGTTATCACCTTCTTCTAATTTATCTTTAGTAATTAAATGGTCAAAATCGACTAAATCAACTTCAACTTTATCATTTGTATTAGCTAACCAAGTTAATTTCTTTGAAGTTTTACGGAAATCACCTTCTAAATGTAAATTAACTTCAATAGATTTAACAACCCCATTATCATCAGCATTAATTGACTTGACGATAACATTACCCCAGTCCATAAAGGTAATTTCTTCATTATCAACTAAAGTTTTAGCATCCTCTTGTTCGATTAAAACTTCATTTGAGAAAATGACAGACTTTTCACCAATTTCAGCATTCTTTTTATGTTTTGGTTTTTTTTCAACTTTTGGTTCGGATGGACCATCTAATACTTTAACAATGACTGAGTTTTTTGAATCAATTGCTGTAAATCTTGGACAAACTGGGTCAATGATTTTTTTATTTAATGCCCAAATAACTGACCAATCCAAGTTGATAATATTCTTCGAAGGACCTTGTGACATAACGAAATTTCTTAACCCTTCAACGGTCATACCTCTTCTTCTTACACCTCTAACGGTTGGGAATCTTGGATCATCCCAATTTGGAACTAAGCTTTTATCCACAAACCATTGTAATTTTCTTTTTGATAATAAAGTTCTAACAAAATTAACTCTACCAAAATCCCAAATATGAACTTTTCTTAAATTTAAAGTTTTTAAGAACCATTCATATTGTGGATTACGATCTCTATATTCGATAGTTCTTAATGAATGAGTAATACCTTCAAGTGCATCAACAATTGGTACACAGAAATCATAAGTTGGATACATTTTCCAAGTGGTACCAGTTCTATGATGAGGAGTTAAATTACATCTGTAAATAACTGGATCTCTTAAAGCTTTATTCAAAGCGGTATAATCGATTTTAGCTCTAAGACAATTTTTAAGACCTTCTTCGGTACCATTTTTCATTTCTTCAGTAAAAATTTTTAAATTTTCTTCGACTGATCTTTCTCTTCTTGCTGATGCATCACCCACCATTCTTTCTTCTCTCATTTTTTCTAATGGGGTATCATCACAATAAGCATGACCCTCTTTAATTAATTGAATAGCTAATTCATACATTCTATCAAAATAATCTGAAGAATAAGTAACTTGATCAGGTTTAATAGCTAATAATTCTAAATCTTCTAAAATTGAATCTTGAAATTCTTCCTTTTCTTTAGATGGATTGGTATCATCAAATCTAACGATCAATTTACCTTTATATGCATGAGCGAAATATTCATTTAAAATAGCTGCTTTAACATGTCCAATATGTAAATACCCTGAAGGTTCAGGTGGAAATCTTGTAACGACCTTTCCAATTTCTGCATCAGGTAAATCAATTTCGAAATTAGCCTTATGTCCTTCCTTTTTACCACCTTTTGCTTTGGTAACAGACTTTCTTAATTCAATAATTGATTTTGAAACCTTTTCAATGGTTGATTCAAAGTCATTTGTTTGACCAACAAAGTTATACCATCTGGAAATGTTTGGATACACTTCATTTTTAAGAACTGATCCCATTAACGCATTGGCTCTTAAAACCCCCCAAACTACAACATCATTTAATGATAACTTATAGTCATCATTGACAAATGATTTAAAATTTAAATAAGAGTCTAATTTTTCTAAATCGTTGGTTAATTCTTTAAAGTTTTTGACAGTTAATTTAGTCAATGAAGTCTCAATCCATGTTTGGTCTTCAGTTGCTCCAAAAATTAATGGGAATTTATCACTTAAACTTTTAAGAATTGATAATTGTCCTAATAATACTTTACCATCGTTTGATAATTTGATTGATTCACCTTCAACATCTTTTTCATCAATAAATTCTAAATTAATAGATTCTTCTGATGACGAGCTGTTGACTAATTGAGCAGCAAGGATAGTGGAGTAAGGTAATGCTGCAGCTTTGCAAGCAATAGTTAAAGTTGACATCCTTAAAAATTTTTTTCAATAATCCCTTACATTTCGCACAGTGTCAAGAGTTACAAAACTAGAACATCAGTACACCAATTAAACATGCCGTCTCAAATTTACTGATGATGCGATAGCAAAAATCTATAGAGAGATACTCACATCGTCAAATATATCATCATTAACTTGAAGTTAAAACAATGTCAAGGTCCAATTCGCCGCAGCCACATAGACCGACAGCTAAGCGTTCGCCATCGATTTTAGTTACCGATTCAAGAACGCATGTAATGAAAGGAGCAAGAGCTCCATTTGCTGGTAAAAATTTCAATAAACAACAAAATCAAAGTCAAAGTCCATCAGAGACGATAAATTTAAGGAAGAAATTACTAAGGAAGCCAAATAGATATGCAGATATAAGTGTTGATAAATTATTAAGCGGGTCAAGTGATATACCGAGTGGTCAACGAAGGATTGTACCGCCGCTGTTTAGTCCCCCTTTCAATGTGATAAATTCACCTTCATCACCAAACTTAAGACCACGTCATAGTTCGCCACCTCCATTAGAATTAGACAGAAGAATGAGGTCGATTCCTAAGTTGTCGAATCCTTTACCTACAAGAACTTCCAAGATTTCCCAAAAATTAGTGCTTATTCCTGATGAATCAAACGAAGTAACATATTTATCACCGCCAGAATATCCGCTAATTCAAAGATCAAGAGCCGAAACCATGACAAAGGAACACAGAGCTCAAGAATTTAGTAGAATGACGGCGTATTTTATTAGCGAACAATTCAACCTTGAATTATTAAAAGAGTTTTTAATCAAAAAACATGAAGTCAAGCCAAGAATGTATGATGAAACGCTATATGTACCTTATTCATTGCCGCTCTTACCCGGTACTGATGGGTATAGAATCAAATCTAATAATTCACAAAAATCACAAATCAATAAAAAATTTATGGAAAAAATGATTAATAAATCTGAACAAGCAGATTACTTATATGAATATTATCTGGGAGTTGAAACCCCCGAAGACGCAAATAATTATTCAATGGACCCTGAGTATGAAAATGATAATGGTGCATTTGATCCTTCGGAGCCACAATATTTTGCACCAGGGCAAGATGAATCATCGTCATCATCGTCATCACCAACTTCACCACCTACAGAACCAAGACATGAGCATAAGAATGAAGAACCTACAGTTGGGAATGCACCGCCGACCGTTTCCAACAATGATAATTCAACTACAGATAAAGATAATTATGAATTATCCAAGCATCACGGAGAAATGTTTATATTTGATTATGGAATTGTTGTATTTTGGAATTTCAGTGAAATACATGAAAAAAATATATTAGCTGACTTATCATTTGTATTTTATGAAGAAAATTTACCAATTATGATCAATCCAATTGATGAACAAGATATTGAGACAGAAGAGTTCCATTTTGATTATGATGAAACAATTCATAGACCAAGAATCTATAACGATATGATTACCCTCCGATCTGCCGACCATTTAATTAAACTAACCATGAGTCATGCGATAGCTCAACTGACTAAACTTGGATTATTTGAAAGTCGAATGATTAATATTTTAACCAGTATTTCAAGATTACCAAAAAAACTAGCATTAACAGGAGAATTAGGTTTAAGAAGAGACCAACTATTAAAAAAATCTGGTAAGTTATTTAAACTTAGAGCAGATGTCAATTTATCAGGGTCAATATTAGACACTCCAAATTTCTTTTGGGATAACGAGCCTGCGTTACATCCTTTATATTCTGCAGTTAGAGATTATTTAGATATTGATCAAAGAGTGCAAGTTATAAATGATCGTTGCAAAGTGTTTTTAGAGTTCCTGGATATTGTTAATGATAGTATTAATGAAAAAAATACTACTAGAATAACATTAATGTTTATCTTGATTATATTCCTAAGTTTATCAGTGAGTTTATTTGAATTTGTACTTGAAATTATATAACAGCAACTCCACTACATTTAATTATTGAAGCAGAATAAATGGGGGGGTTGGTCATTAAGTGTCGTTTAGTTCCCTTTACCCTCATTTGACTTGACACCCATGGTATTTTTTATCTATTCCATCAGTTGGATTAGATGCGAAAGCGGATATCTTCGCGGACACTTTTACGAAGGGACTCGGCTCCGTGAGTACCTCATTTAATTTAGTTCATTAGCATTTAATAACGATTAAAGAGCCGGTACTGTAGTTACATTGCATTTAGTGCATTGCCAATTGCGGATCGCTCGTTTTATGTAGACCATAAAAGCGGAAAAAAAATATAAAAACTATAAATGTTGACCAATCCCTTCTTTTCGGACTCCCCTCGACTATAGAATTATCTAGTGATTATCAGCAATACAAGATACATATGGTAAAGGTTGTGATTATTGGAGGCTCATACGCAGGTATATTTGCAGCTCAAGAGTTAGGTAAACTTTATGAAGTAACCGTTATTTCACCATCGTCATTTTTTTTTTTCAATATTGCAAGTCCCAGAGTATTGGTGCAACAGGATCAACTTGAAAAAGTATTTAAACCACTTACAAATCATTTAAAAGAAAAATGCAAATCAAATTTTATTCAAGGTAAAGTGGTTAATTTATATAGCGAAAACAATACAGTAGTGTATAATAAAATAAATGATGATGGTGAAATTTTAGGAGAATCTACTATCGATTATGATTATTTAGTCATTGCTAGTGGTACAAGGGGACCGCCTGCCTTCCAATTAGGTGACAGTTATAAAGCCAGTATGGAGCATTTAAAATCACTTTATAAAGAATTGGAACATAGTAAAACTGTTAGTGTTATTGGATCTGGTCCAACCGGTATTGAAGTTGCAAGCGAAATCAAGAATAAATTTACCGATAAAAAAGTTATGCTATTTGGAAGTAAAACGTGTCCAGTTCATGCATTAGGCGAAAAGCCAAGTAATAAAGTATTGAAAGAGTTGGAAGCTTGTGGAATAGAAGTTTACAATAATAAAAGGTACATAAAACGTGAAGGAAATGTAAACTTTTTTACAGATGGTACAGAATATGAAACGGATGTTAGCATTGATACTTCAAATACACCAAATTCTGAATTTTTATCAACAATTTATAAAACTGAAAGAGGTTATGTTAGAAGCGATGAATTTTTACGACTAATTGATACTTCAAATATTTTTGTCATTGGTGATATTTCAGATACCGTTGAAAAAAATGCAAGAGATATCATATATCATCAAATTCCAACAGTAAAATATAATATAAAAGCGTCAATACAGAAGTATTCGTTAAAACCATATTCTGCTGGATATACTATTATGATCTTACCTATCACTAAACGTGGTGGGCTTTGTTATTTTGGTGGTTGGGTATTGCCCAGTTGTCTTGCTTATTATGGTAAAGGCAGAGATTACCTTGTCAGTCAAGTATCAAGAATAATTAGTTAGAATCGTAGAATGTATGTATTTTCTTAGTCTATACCTAATAACCTCTTTTAGAGAGGTCGCGTTGGTTGCAAAAAAGTAAATACCCATCCAAATTAGGTAAAGTAATTAGAACCTCAAACGCATCATCAGGCTTCAGATTTGACCCATAAAAATATTGCCCACTAATCATCAGCCAGCATTTATAGATTATAACGATAGATTAGAGAATGGAAGGTATCGAGATTAATTTAGACAAATTTGAATTGAATAACTTTTTAAAATATATTGATTTTTTACATTTAAAAATAACTGAAAAGTTAAATACCATAGAAATTAAACTAAATAATTTAATATCAAAGTCAAAATCAATTTCAAATGGACAATACCCACAAGTTATCCTGATAAATCAACAAAAGACATCTGATTCAGGAATAAGATCCATTATTATTGTCGTTATCCTATTAATTAATGTTGTTCAAATGTTGAAAATATGTTGAATACATGAACATGAAAATCAAGCTTGAACAGGGAATTTTTTCAAAAGCATTAAATAATAAGAAAGAAATGAGATCAACCCATATTAATTGATTTTGAATATTCATCATCATCTTGAAAATAAGGATGAATTAAAGCTCGTTTGGCACTAATACGAGAACTTGGATCATAAGCTATTAATTGAATTAATAAATCAATACCATTATCATCCAAACTTGGTACAAAATCCTTTAAATCTTTACGGCCCCATTTTGGAAACGTTGATTTAAAATCAGGTAAATATTGCACTTCGGGCCAAGTTTCAATAGTCGGAGTACCTAAAATTCTAAAAATTCTAAAAATTTCATCAATTTCTGAATCACCAGGGAATAAAGGCTTACGATTACACATTTCAGCAAATATACACCCAACACTCCACATATCTACCCCTGTACTATACTGCTTACCACCTAATAAAATTTCTGGCGATCTATACCATAAAGTAACCACTTCATGAGTATAAGCTCTTAATGGTACACCAAAAGCTCTTGCTAAACCAAAATCGGCCAATTTCAAATTACCTTCTTTATCAATTAACAAATTTTGAGGCTTTAAATCTCTATGCAAAACTCTATGAGAATGACAATGTTTAATACCTTTAATTAATTGATTCATAAATCTTTTGATCATATCATTACCTAATCCAACCCCTTGTGGTATAGATTCCATATATTTTTTTAAATCTAAATCTAAAAATTCAAACACCAAGTATAATTTGTGTGAATCACTATGAATTATATCATATAATCTAACAATATTATCATCTTTCATTTCTTTTAAAAGTGAGATTTCTCTAATGGCAGTGGAGGGAACTCCTTCATCTTCACTTTCTAATCGAATTTTTTTTAAAGCAACAACCCTATTATTGTGCTTAGTATCAAGTGCTTTATAGACCACCCCATAAGTACCTTCCCCAACCTTTTCTTGACGTTGGTAATCTGATAATTCAACCATCGCGTAGTATAAGTAAACAGTCAAATTTATTGATCGCGATTTAACAACAAGTTTTTTCCGAAATGGTTTTAACATTTATCCTTGACACTATTAACAAAGGCGGAGAGTATTATATCGACTCACATATAAGATTATAATATATTGCAGCTTAGTTGGCTCATACCTGATTTTTGTCATTTTTAACTTTCAATGCCTTTATTAGGTGCAAATTTAGCCTCTTACATATAATTATTTTTGCTCCTGATTAGCAAAGGACATAAAGAGTTGGAACTGCAGAAAACAGATTATAGAGGAAATTGCGATGAACAGGGTGTTGTGGTCGAGCTCTTAAATTAGAATTGTATATTCAAACATTCTCTACTCCAGTGTATAATATAATATTCGTATTAAGGCGTCACGGAACCCAATAACCAATTTTCATGAAGTACACTCCAGGTAATAAGTATCTGGTGTCTATTTTGCTAATCCCTACAAAGCCTAGAAGTTATGATGGCATAGTTTTATCAAAACCTATGATAAATGGAGAAATGGAGCTAGCTGAATTAAAAATACTCCAGCATTTTAAATTCACCATAATGACAACATATTCATCCAGGCTTTCTAAGTTCAAATCCACCATCATATGGCACTCTCGTCCAACTATCAAAATCACGTATCAGCCTACCATCTACCCAACTTAAGTCGAATGCAAATAATGATCCTCCCTTCAATATTCTCCATATGGGTTAAATTTCGAGATAGATTATTAATTTTACCCCTTGGTTCAGTTACTCTAAGCAGCATTAAATCAGTGTTAGAAAGTAAATCAAAATTGAAGGTTCCTTCATATATTAACTCGGTACATAGATCAATTTTCTTTGTTCAATTACTTCTTATGAACCCCGACTGAAAGCTTTGTAGGTTTTATTCCTGGAACTGTGAAACCTCCTCATGATTCTAATTTGGTTAGAGACTTTAAAGACAATAATGACAGCTTGAATTTTGTCATGGGTTGAAATTGAAAGATGCAAGCGTTCCTGTGTTAAACAGTATCACTATCCGAGAATGGAACGACCTAAAATCTGTTGATAGTTAGAGGTTCGTACGTCCATGGAGTCAGATATAAAGGCCATCAAAAATTTGAACATTAACGAATTACATGTACGGGTTCTATAATTATATTTGACTAATCTGCCCCAATTAAGATCAATTTTCACCATTTGAAATATATCATGACGAACTTGGAAGCGATTTAGAAACCTCGCAAAGGAGTTAGACTACTAAACCCATATTTATGTTGGCCGTCTCTATCATTAAGTATCTTTTAACATAGATTTCCTGATAAATAACTGAAAATTATTTCAATTACAACAAAAGGTAAATTTATCCCTTCGTCTAGAACAAGTGCACTTGATTGTTTTTTGCAGTCATAATGCTTAATAGAACAAAAGTTGGTAAATCACCATTAGTCACCAATGGTGTAAAATCAAAACACGACAGAAAGAGTATTATTATTATTATCTATTGATTTAAAGTCTGGATAATAGTCTACACCTACATCTACACCTATATCTGCAACCACATCTGCACATACACTTACACCTACGCTACAATACCACTACATCATTTATGTTATGTCATTATGTCATTTATTTATTAATCATGTTAATCATAATCATCGTGTTAATCATAATAATCGTGTTAATCATAATAATCGTGTTAATCGTTTCTTTATCATTTATTAATCATTTATATAATCATCAAGGGTTAGTTATGTACTTTTCAAAATACTTAAAACGGTACATAGTTAGTTAGGGATTAATTACTTCCCTTGAGCATCCAAACATAATTTAATTTCTCTGCCCCATTCACTACTTAAAATTTGTTTACCGTTAATTCTTCTACCAGGTTTTGGATCTAAAATTGAATAAATAACATTTCTGCATCTTGCCCGTTTCAATGATTCGATTGGTTCGTAACCATTGGAGTTTTTACGCTTGACTAAATACTCTTGGAAAAATTCATCGGAATCTTTGGCAACTTGCCACAATTGTCTACCGGTTCTCATGGCCATATAAATAACACCACAACTCCAAATATCCACGCCACGAGGATCAAACTCCGTATCAGTGAATTCTTCAGGGGCAATATACGGTGATGATCCACATACCCCTTGACTTAATTGAATATTTGATTCCCAGGCCATTCTAAAACACTCGGAATTTCCAAAATCTGTGATTTTTAAAATCCCGTTTTGCGTCAATAATAGATTTTCCGGCTTTAAATCACGATGAGCAACCCCCATATCATGCATGTAATTGACACCCTTAATTAATTGCTTAAAAAAACAATCAGCTTCTGCATACTCCAATTTACCACTGGCAATGATTAATGTATATAAATCCCCCCCTGGGCAAAATTCCATTACTTCACAATAATCACCCTTGGCATCCTTTAGTAAATCTAGCGTATCGATGATATTAATGTTTTTCAATGATGACGATATACAAAATTCCGACGTCAATCTACGATGGAATTTTTTCTCCGATTCATTTTGATTTTTCCTGAACTCTTTAACGGCATAAAGCACTTCAGCCTCATCGCTGGTGGCTGGATTACTACTATTGTTTAATTTCTTATGACTAATTCTAACCGTACCGTAAGAACCTCTGCCAATAACTTCTTGACACCTACCGTATTTTTCCACAAATGATTGATCCAAGTCATGGGGCGAATTTTTAACATGATTCACTAATCCTGAAAAAAGTGTGGGCGGTTGGTGTTTCCGTTCCTGTCCCGGTCCTTGTGATTGTGACTGAGTTGGTGAAATATTTTCACCAAGAATGTTCGGTACGGCAGATTTTGCTTCATCCCGTAACTTTTTTGCACCCATTAAATTTTTCAACATGTTGGATAATTTTTCTTGACGTTTGGCTGATCTTAAATTATGCTCATGAAATCCATTATCTAGCATCTTAAATCGTGGTTTGTTTATTTTACTTACAGAATTTGATCTTGACATTGGCGGCGTGGAACCTCTTGATCGTAAATTTGACGTGCTGTTATTTTTAGAACTTGTGCTGTTCAAGTTCGATTGAGATTGAGATTGTGCTGAGTTGCTTGACGTTGGCAATAGATTATTTTCGTCAATATTCATTAGTTTTTCGCTCAATCCATAAACTCCACCAGGAGCTGAACCGGTAGCGGTAGCCGAACCAGAACCAGAACCAGAACCAGGAGAACTGGTTGCCCCCTCCTTTGCACCGTTAATAGCCGATCCATTACTCATATCGTTCAACTTCTCATTAACCTTCGTCAAGTTCATTTTATGAAGATTTACACTCAAGTCGCCATCTCTATTCACCACCTTTAAATCCTGCTTTGAATCGTTCTTTGAATCATTTTTGGAACCATTTAAATGAGTTAAATTAGATAAACTATTTGATGATAAGTTAAATAATTTACTTAATTTGCTGTTACTTTTCTTGTCTGTCATAAATCCTTGAAACTGGATATTAACGGTAAAACGGACTAATAAACGAAATAATACGCTTTAAAAAACGACTCCACAAAGGTGAAACACTCTAAACGGAAATCTACAAACCCTTTTATAACGGAAAAGACTCTGATAATTCAACAGTAATATAAAAATCACCTACTGTTTGCTAAAAGATGTATAATTTGAAATTTTTTAGAATTATTATCAGCCACTTGATGATCTTTTCAGTTTGTCAATGCGAAGGTTTAATGAGGAAAAAATTTAAAATCCCTCACCTAAAAATCAGGTGTAGTTTCAGGTGATTTTAGTGCGATTTTTATCAGAGGATTATGTCTACTCCAGTATTCAAGGTACCAGAGATGTTGGGCAGTTTAGTTAATATAGTATTATTGCCAATTAACAATGTTATCATTTCGCCAGTATGGTACACGTTTAAGATCATCTACAGTTTGCTATATCTCCCGTTTTACCCAGTTTTTTATATACTTGAAGTGGATAAAGTTAATTACTATCAGTTGATGGAGTTTTTAAATAATTTGATTCAATTTGTAATGGTCAGTATTATTGTAGGAAGCGTTGTGGGGTGGGTATTGGGTAGGCAATTGATAATATTAAGCAACCTAAGATTCAACAAGAAAGAATTGGTGCCCATGATGCCTAAAAGGTTGGACGATTTTAATGTGAACTCAATCAATAGATTGAAATCCATGAAGGATAGCATTAGGGGCTCTGAGAAGGGTCGCATTAGGGACTCTGAGAAGGGTTACATTAGGGGCTCTGAGAAGGGTTACATCAGCAAGGAATATGAAATGGAAGGTACGGAGGTTGATAGCGTCGATGAAGGTGATAGGGTGGAAGTTAAAAACGAAGGTGATCAAATAAGTGTTAAACGTGAAAGGGGAACTCAAAGTAGCGGGCACAGTGACAGTAGCAGGCACAGCGACAGTAACAAGCACAGTGAAGTTAGTGATAAGAATGAAACAAAGGAAAGTGATAATTCGTTATTTGATAAGTATTTAGATGATACTAAATTGACCTTGATTTTAGAAGACTATGAAAAGAGTGAATATGACGATGATATTTAATTTAATGGATAATGATAATGAATGCATGAATATCTATAATCTTAGCTCTATAATCTTAGGTCTACGAGCTCTATAATCTTAGGTCTACGAGCTCTATAATCTTAGGTCTACGAGCTCTATAATCTTAGGTCTATGAGCTCTATAATCTTAGGTCTACGAGCTCTATAATCTTAGGTCTACGAGCTCTATAATCTTAGGTCTATGGGTTCTGTAATCTTAGAATCTCGATAATCTCTCTAGAACATTTTCATCAGAATCATAGACCAAGGATACTATTATGTAATATTTAATCAAGAGCAATTCACTATGAACTGGCTCTCTACTTTTTAAATTAATTTGTTAAATATAGCTTAGTAAGAAGTAGATGGAATTCCAAGAGAAGAGAAGGAATTATGGATATTTCTATTATGCTATACTATACAATTAAAATTATAGAATCCATCCTAATCATTACTCTAACACTTTGGAATAATAATCACCAAAAACATCCCAATTAAAATTAATTAACGTGATTAATCTACCTAAAATTCCGTCCTTTTTATTATTACTATTATCACTAGCACTTACATTACCACCGTTATTAATCAATGGGATTAAGTCGATGATTAATTTCTTGAAAAATTGGTCTTCCATTAACTTGTAGACTTTCAGATTTGGCAGTATTTGATTGATCAACCAATTATTAGAAAATTCCAACATTTTATTACTGTTCATTTTTTCACCTTGTTTCAAATCCATGTTCAAGTTTTTAATTAATTGTAATGAGATGGAATTAATATTTTTCGTCCATTTAACATTACCGTTGGAATCAGTTACAATGGCTAAAATTTCTTGTTTGATAATATCAATGTTGGCATCCGATAATAAATTTGCATTCAAATTATTCGTCGTGACTAAATTACGATACAAGATCATGCATAATTTAACGACAATGATTTGTCTGATATCGGCTCTTAATAATATTAATCTTGTGTGATCAAACGTCAATGATGGTGGGAAAGTGGTGATCATTTTTTGACAATTTAATAAATCGATTATGGCATGGGATAAAATGATTTTCAAGTTTATTTCATCATCGGCATTGGAACCCAACGTACTATTGTTTGAATTATCAGTAATGACTTTATTATGATTATCGTAAGCTAGTTTAAACCAGTTGATTGAATCTTCAACGTTGAATTTTTTTAAATTAATCAATTGACTATAGTAGTCTTTTTCAAATTCAACCGCCGTATCAATCAACACCGGTCTTAATAATCTAATTTGATGATTGGCAATATCTAATTTCATGCATTCTAAAATTTGGAAAATTTTTTGTAACCCTTGAATAAGTAATTTACAATCGTTTAATTCATGGGATTTTTTAAACGTTTCAAACATTTGATTAACCATTTCGTCTCTAATTGGTGCACAATGAGATTTAAAAATTTGATACAAGATATTGGAAATTTTGATAAAGTTAAAGTTATTAAAATTCAACTGCTGAACGATAAACTCGATATCTAAAACTTCATTAATTATATTTTTATCTTGATGGTTGGGTAATATAGTGAATAAAATTTCTTTTAAGCTACGGAACAAGTTTGGTAATCTGATTAATCTTGGTTTGAATAGTTTAGTATCGGTAGCAACGCTGTCATTTGATTGGAAGAACTGAAGACATTCATGGTAAATTTCATTCCAGTACTTGTCAATGATGGATCTTTTTCTTTTACCCCTTTCACCGTCTAAATTAGGTCTAAATTGTAATTGAGGATCGAATAAAATATCATGTCTTAATTGAGGGTTTTTCAAGATTTCGTTTAAATCGATTTCTTTTAATGAATTAACATTGATGGGGGGGATAATCGGTATGATTAATCGTTTATCATTAGGTTTAAAATTTATTATTGGTAACGATCTTGATCTTTGCTTTTTGAAATTGATTTTTTTAATTTTACGTTTATCGACTGGGTTGTTAACATTTGCAGAATCAAGAACGATTTTTTTGGTAATTTTTTTGTGAATATTTTCGTGGATATTTTCGTGGATACTGTTGTTGGTATGAATATTGTTGTTGACATGAATGTTGCTATTGATGATATTGTTGTTGATGATATTGTTATTGATCATATTGCTGTTGATGATATTGTTGTTGATGATATTGTTATTGATCATATTGCTGTTGATGATATTGCTGTTGATCATATTACCGTTAATATTGTCATGAATTTCAATATTTGACTCTTTCAAATCGGCAACGTCATTTAGTTCGTTATTCAAATCGGCATGAGGATGGGAATGTGACGCACGAGCCGAATGTGACGGGTTGTGTTGGTTTGGTTGATGATGATGTTGTTTCTTCTCGTCGTCTTTATACATGGGATTAAAAATGTCATCCATTTCGTTATATTGGTTCATGCTGACGGCGATATTGGTGATATTGGTGATATTTGACTTGTTACTTTGTTAGTTTAAATGATTCAGCCCTATGATTCCACCTTGTATACGTTGCAGCAAGTATCGTTGATAAATATTATTCAACAACGATATAAACTAACCTAAGGATGAGGAAATGTAAAAAAATTGAACAAAATGAGAACTGACAGTGGAATAAAAACTCCCTCTGGCACAAATTTCTTTTTCGGAAATTAAAAGAAATGATTGAAAATTTTATTGGCGAAGTTTTACCAAAACTAAAAGGTTGATCATGGACTATAATGGAATGGAGTTCTTGTTGGAACATATCATGCCACTGGTAGGTCACTAGTAGGGTTTAGGAGGTCATAGTAGGTCATCAGCAATAATTAGGAACTGTAGTGATAAATCGCATATGACGGAGATATGAGTAATGAGGTGGAAAAGCAGCCAGTTGCGTTGATGAGAATAGTCATTAGTTAGATTTCAAATGGCCGATGATAATCGCTGGATTTATGATGGTGGTGGCCACCTATAATAGTCACTGTATTTATTATTCACGGAACAACCTTCGTTTCACTATAGATATTTTCTTTTAGAAAGGAATTTATTTCCTTTTTATGGAGGAATATATCCCGTTTAAGTTAAATCCTCACTAATATTGTAAGGGTACTTTCCTCTGTTTCAAGTTGATTAGTGAGCTATTATGTCCATAACACTTAGACTTGTGAGACTTCTTAGATTTCACTTAGATTTCACTAAGATTTCACTTAGATTTCACATTTCAGTCACTTATATTTCTGTTCACTTACATTTCAGTCACTTATATTTCTGTTCACTTACATTTCAGTTCACTTACATTTCACTTACATTTCACTTACATTTCACTTACATTTCACTTACATTTCACTTACATTTCACTTACATTTCAGTTCACTTACATTTCACTTACATTTCACTTAACTTCCATTCACTTAACTTACGTTGCGCTTGCATTTGTAGATTTTCATTGACCAGTCAACCAATTTCTGTCACTATAACTAACTATAAAACTAAAACTATAAGTAACTGCCAGTATAACTGTCAGCAACTGTAAGTAACTGTACGTGACTATACGTGACTGTACGTAACTGTTAGTATAATTGTAAGTGTTATTGTTCCATGAAACTAACTATCTTGAATGCCGTTCTGCGTATGTTCCATACATTGTTCAGCAAATTTTCCACCCTATCATAACTTTCTCGTGCAATTCCCGTTACAATACTCTTTTTGACTTTGGTCCCAGTAGTTTACCACTACATACTACATTGAACTAACCTATACTGTCAACCTATCAACATATTGCCCTATTCTAATGCCAATTTCAAATGATAAGGTTTCGAATTTCATATAATATTTCTAATAACCTTATTTCACAGTTAAAACAATCCCTAATCATTGTTTCGGGATTTACCCCCAGTTTGACAAAATTATTTACCAAATGATCATATTTTAGGTTCTTAGTCCATTAATCTATAACCCCGTAACGATATGAGGCCCTTGAGCGAAACCGCGGTACACCAGGTGATTAAATTTAGATTTGAATAGTCCTGATAAATAACCTACAAAAAATGGTAAGAGCTATCCCTATTCATGTAACATGCCCTCCCCCACCTCCCTCTAATATTCTTTTAATAATACCACCAAAAATCATCAAATAATAGCAATATTTTGCATTGTTGCATCTCTTCACCAAAGGTCATATTGTCACTAAAACTAATCGCATTAAACCACTAAAAAATATTATCGACTGGACATAATTAGATCTTCACCATTAAACACTGAATATGGGTAAAAGATCAAATAGTATGCCTGAAATCGGCAAGCCCAAGCCCAACAATAAGCCCCAGACCATATTTATTCATAAATTGTACGATATGTTGTTGGATTCCACCATTAATCATTTAATCTGGTGGAATGTCAGAGGTGATTCGTTTTTCATCATACCTAATGAAGAATTTTCCAAAGTTCTAAGTTTGTTTTTCAAGCATACCAATATCGCCAGTTTTATAAGACAGTTGAATATGTACGGGTTCCATAAAGTTAATGATTCAAATGATAATGGTCCAACATCAGAACCAGTTAAACTTCAACCAAATCAAACCCAAGAGGCATCAGATATCAAAGGACCAGACACAGAGTCAGATATTAAAGAAGATAACCAAGAAAAAGAAAAACACAATAAATATGGTGAAGAGATTGTCAAATGGGAATTTAAACATAGTAATGCTCAATTCAAACGAGGTGATATTGAAAGTTTAAAATTAATTAAACGTAGAAGTTCAAAAAACATTTCCAAAGAAGTAGTGATAAATTCCCAACCTGCTACCCCTATTAATGGACCATCAAGCATACCTGGGACCCCAGGTAGCGTGTCAAGCATCAACGGTAATGGTATGTCCAGTCTACCAATGCAAATGACTTCCAATATGCCAATGAATGGCTACATCGGTTCACTTCCCAACCATCCAGGTCAACCGTATTCGAATCACCCAAGCCAACTACCTATACTGAACCCAGGGCCAATACCGAACCAACCACAGGCACCAACACCACCACAACCACAGCCACAAGGAATTGGATCTAATCCACCTGATAATGGTGAAGATCTTTCAAATTACCACCACAATCTAGCTAATTCTCAATTTAACTTACAAAATTCCATATCGATCGATAAGTACTTGGAACTTATGAATAATTTTAATAATATGAAATATGAATTACTGAACCTACTTAATAAATTTGATTATTTCCTATCTGATTATAAATTCCAGCAAAAAAACTTGGTGAAGTTGATTGAAATTTTACAACTGAACAATTTAAATGATTTGAATAATTTTAAACATGTGTTGATAAATAATTTAAATGAGTCGATTATTTCCAATGAAAGCTTTTCGAAAGGTGGGGTGCAATATTATCCTTTGAATCCGTATTATAGTTTACGAAGTAGTAATAGTGCCAACAAAAGTGTTAGTATTGGTCCTGAGCAACCACTGGGCCCTTCAAACCAACCCCCACATCTACCACAAGCACCACCATCACAAGCACCACCATCACAAGCACCATCATCACAAGTACCACCGTCGCAAGTGAACCCATCACAAGTGCCACCATCACAAATACCACCATCACAACCACCACCTCAAGTATACCAACCTTTTCAACCACAACAACCCCATCAACAAATACCAACCAATCATCAACAGCGTCCTCCACATCAACCAACCAATTCTGGCACACCAGTAGCTCAGAGCCCTCACGGTGGAGGTCCTCATGGTGGTAGTCCTCATAACCAAGGTCCTCATTTTTCTCCCTTCCCTACTAGTGTACCTTGCTTACCACCTCATTTCCACCATCCTCAAGGACAACAATCCAGCTACCCATCATCAATACCTGAACAACTACCAGGGCATCCAGGACAACCAATCCCGATACTTGGACAGAACTCTAATGGATCAGTAATTGGACCACGGGGTTCAAGAAGCTACAGTCCAATGTCAAGAGATTACTTCCCTGCCGTCGATCCACCAACTCCAAGAAGCTCATTTGATAATCAGAATCAACAAAATCCAGGACAAAATCCAGGACAAAACTCAGCACCAGGAAGTAATAAAAGAGGTTCCACTCCTAATTATAATCCTCCTATGCCTAGTAATTTGACTCCCAAAACCCTGTCAATTAATGTACCATCTCAGGAAACTAGTTCAATTAACCAACATCCGTCCACTAGTCAACCTTCGTCAAATCAACCACAGCAAAGTACCGGAACAACACCAACTGGATTTGGATTAGGTATAACGCAAGATAAAGAAAAGGACAGGTTACCATCAGTTAGCGAATTAGATAAAAGTATTCAAAATAGTAAGGAGAAAAGGAAAACTAGTGAAGAATTTGGAGATGCTAAAAAGAGTAAGTTTAATTAGTGGAGTTTGGAGGTATTTATTATATTAAACATTTTATAGATGATTTGTGATTGTAATATATTATATGAACACTGATAATCGCTAATATTCACTATTTATCTTTTTTAATATCAATTATCAAATTATTTATCATGTAATAAGTTGGCTAATGAAAAACAACCGCTTTTAGAAAAGCCGTATGTTGCTGTTTGTATTGCGACCCTGCAAGTACAAGAAACAACAATTACTACTGTAATTAAAATTACCTATTTAATATATACTTAAATAGGAGGATTTCCCATAGTATTATCTGATGAGAAGCATGTTGCTTAATTACACATGAAAAAAATAATATAAATACCTACTTATAACCCCCAAATTCAAAAACTAAAACAAGCAAGATGGATCCAATTTTAGATATTCCAAAAAATGGAAATTATTACACGGTACCATACGTTGCAAGACCATTAACCATTAAAATGGTAGAAAATGTTAAATCTTATGTTAATAAAGTAACTAATAATGGAGCATTTACAACCGCTGAGGTGTTAAAATGTGAATTATATTTACAGATTGTTGTAACGGAATATTTACTTCTGACTCCACCCCATCAGTTAAATCCTGAAAAAGTTGGTGCAGTAAGTAACAGAAATGTTACGGCACTTGGTTATTTAGATGATTTACATCCAAAAAATAGTCTTAAAAGATCAAAAACCTTATCAGCTGTTAGTAATGCTAGTAGTAGTACTAACATTGGTGGTAATGGTACTATAATTGAAATTGTGGATTCAAAAATCTTGGATGACTTGCATGACAAAGTCGAAGACTTAATTGACAATTTGTCTGAGTTTGAAGATGAATCAATGTTTATTTCAAGTGCCAGACGGAAAATGACCGATATTTATACAATTATTAGTATTATTCGGTCACTGATTGATTTGAAAACAAAAAAATAAGAAGAGCTAATGATAAATTGTGTTAATTTGGCTATTTATACCTATATGAGAAGTAAATTGATCTATCTAGTTAATATAAACTTCGTATTCTCTTGTTTTCATCTTGTCACACACTGCAGGTATTTATAATTTTATATTTTTATAATAATTACTAGTAGGGGATCAATTCTAATTGTATATAAATTATTATTATTTAATATAATATTTAATATTTATTTACATAAATTTTTTGCATGTATGTTGAAGTATGATTTTTGTAAAACATAGGAGAAAGCTTAAGAAAACAAAGTATTTCACTAATTGGATTATTTAAATTAAAACAATATTAAATGTAACAGGAAATTAGTCAGCTTCTTCTTCTTTATTAGCAATATAAAAATTTTCAATTATTTATGCTTATTCAGGGTTATATCCTGTAATGTATTCTCCAAAACACAAAACGTCACGTGTACACCAAATAAAAATATTTTGCAACTTTAGACGTTTTCTAGCCTTATCATGAAATAACTTAGAGAAAAATTACTTAGGTTCTGTATTATACCCAATCAACTGGGTGCCAAACATATTAAGGTTTAGGATGCCCAAATCGGTTCAATACCATCACCATAACAAGGGATATAAAACAAATATATAATTTTATACATGTACTCTATATATGTAACCTAGTAATCTGATAATTACTAAATGTACGCTAAATTTTGTTCTAATCTAAAATGCTCTTTGGACCTCTGGCCCTTTCTTCAGCTTCGTTGAAATTTCCAACTTGATTATGCTTCCCCCACGTATTGTAACCCCAGTTTTCTTGCTTATTATAAAATGTATCTCTATCGTACATGGTTAAGTCCAAACCATTTTTCAAACGCTCAACCAAGTCAGGATTAGCGATGAAGAATCTGGAGAAACCAGCAATGGTTCTATCGTCGGCAACGTCATTTTTTAAAGTTTTAAACTCGGGGGCATCATAAACGTAGTTACCGGCACGGAACATGTTTCCTTTCCAAATATCCAACATGAACTGGTTGGAAGTGGTGATGGTGCCTTTAACGTCTAAGGAACCACTGACTCTTGGTTCGACAATCGATAAATAAGCTAATTGCTTACCTTGATCAGCACGAAGTTGTAATTCTTTTAATAAATAACCGAATTGAGCATAAGGATGAACGTCATTATCTTTACCAGCCATCCCTTGGTGGGTAGCCCATGGTGATACTCTGATAGCGATTCTCTCGGCACCAATGATAGGCGTTAAATGATCAATCAATTCAAGGACAAATCTACTTCTATTTTCAATACTTCCACCGTATTTATCGGTTCTGTGATTAGACGTTGATTGCAAGAACGTATCGAGTAAGTAACCATGGGCATTGTGTAGCTCGATGATATCGAACCCAGCAGCAACGGCATTTTTAGCAGCAATAGTATAGTCTTCGAAGATAATTGATTTGATTTCCTCTTCGGTGAAAGACCTGAAATTATTACCTGACTGAACAATTTCTTCTTTATTATCATCGTCGGCATAAACTGATGATGGGGCAAGAACGTCTATTCCCAATTCTTTCATATAACTAGCATCAGCAACTCTACCTAATGCCCAAAATTGACAACTGATAAAACTACCATTTTTATGCACACTATCGGTAACTTTTTTCCACGCTTTGACATGGTCTTGGGACCAAATTCCTGGAACATTTCTATAGATCCCTAATCTAGGGGAAACATGAACCCCCTCGGTAACTAATAATGTACCTGTATATTGGGAACGATCTCCATAATACTGTAAATTTAAATCGGATGGGGTATGATCACTGTTGGCTCTGTACCTGGTAGTAGGAGGGAACGAAATTCTGTGACTTAATGTGATATTACCAACTTTAAGTGGTTTGAAAAGTGAAGTATCCTCCAAGGAAGTGATTTTAACTGACATATTCAACAGCGATGGATGTTGAACATTTTTAACTGTGAGATAATTAACATTGTATTTATAGTGGTAAGTGATTACTAATTAGTAAAAAAGTCTTGCCGGGCACAATTGCCGAATAACCATCAACGATTAATTAATAATCACCTAGAGCTGATATCAACCCATAAACATTGATTAAGCAGTTCAATGTCAAAGTATCAATTGTTTAACATGCTAGTGAGATCTATATTGAAAAAAGTATATACAGCCCCACCATGTTAACATCCGGGTAAAAGTTGAATCTCTGTCGAATTGCCATAATCGGCGATAATCGACCTGAAATTGCATGGCAGATTTGCACCCAACTTTGAACCCCTGAAAGTAAGCCATCAGCATATATCACATTGTCACCAGGGTGAGGCGGTGACGCCATGAGAAATCGTGCGATGCTAGCATGATGATAACTACGAATACCATTGCCACGCTACGGCCACCATCAAGGTTAGCTCTTCTGCGACTCTCCAGACAATTTCAGCCACTACGTCTACAGAACTACTGATATTTTTCATACAGAAACTATCCCTTTCAATACATGTAGATTGCCCTAAAATCAGACAATTTGTCAGGGGCAATGTTGCAATCGTCAACCCAACCTAACTCAGCCCAACTCAAGCACGTGACCCAGGCCGAAGGTTTTGCAACGAAGGTTTTTCTCAGACCCTTTAGTTCGATGAAAACGCATTTCCGCTGTAGAAAGTGTCTTTTTGGGTAATGTCAGTTTGTTACGTAAGGAATGGGTATTTGTTACGTAATCATATTACGTCAGTGCTTACCTAAGTACACGTCATGTGATGGTGGTGGGAACTAAGGTGATACAAACGATTATAGCCATCGGCAAATTAATTAACAACAATCATAGCCATCATAAGGTTACATATGGTTCATTTTTACATTTGTAGAGAGTACCACACAAACCGTGCAAGTAATAGCTGGCAAAATTGATTCATCGTGTACCGCGAGAAATTGTGCACAATGATGTGTACAATGATGTCAAGTAGAGTAGGGTAGTGTATGTCTTGTATTCGATAAGAGACGATGAGATGAAATAGACCACAGACAATTTAACGATGGGATGCAGACAATTACATAAATGGATTTGAGACATCATGACATGAGATCATCAAACCTTGAAATTATTTAATAGGATTTTTGAAGAGATTTAAAAATAGACTAACAGAGTGAAATTATCGATGCATATGAGATTTAAAGGAACATTTAGGAGAAATAATTCTGCAATATGATATCAATGAAGTCATAATGAAATAGAAGACATTAACATAATGAACTTCTTTATTATGGAATTGCAAGGTTATACGCGATACCAACGGTAACAAGATAACACTCCTATAACACACTACTGTAACACTACTGTAACACTACTGTAACACTACCCTAACACTACCCTAACACTACACTTATAACACTACACGATAACACTATAACTGTAAACAAATTTGTTAAATAGTAATTAAGTAAAATAAAAACCACAGCCATATTGGAAAATTTGAGAATTTCCTAAATGTAATTAACAATGTACTCAAATAATAGAAATACTAGCAATTGTTTGACATCGTTTAAAATTGTACTTAATCCGACACATTTCAGGCACCCGTTATAATTAATTATTGGGCGCTTTGTTTAAATCCTTTCAACGCATAATTTCATTGCGTTATTAAATTCTTCACGTTCTCTATCCTTATTCTACATCCTTACTCTTCATACATCCTTACTCTTCATATATCCGTACTATTCATCCTTATTCTTCGGCCTTATTCTTCATATATCCTTACTCTTCGTCCATATTCTTCGTCCATACTCTTCATCTCTATTCTTCATCTCTATGCTTCCTATATTCTTACTCTTCATCTATTGTTCATATACCATTGATGTTTTATCCCAATTCACTTGTGCTTGGATTATTCCTTCATTCAGCCCTATTTTTCTCTTGTTTAGTTTCTCATCATTAAGGCGATAAATTGGTTTCGAGATTTTATGTGCCGACTTTGTACCGATTTTTACATCCATACTTTTATCTTTTCTATCGATCATTTTGTCTTTCTATCAATCACTTGTCTTCCTATCGATCATTTCCCCTTCTATCGATCATCTATCGCTCTATCGATCATCTATCTCTCTATGGTAAATTATAAATGATAAAAAAATTAAACGTAGAGTGAAGAATAAGGAAGACGATAAGAACAAAGAGGAGAGTAAATAGAACAAGAACAAGAAGTAGAATCGAAGGAAGATAGCAGCAAGATAAAGCAAAATAATATACATTCTCTATACCGTTGTTAAAAATTCGTTAAGATCATTAAATTCATCATCAAATTCATAATTTAAATCATAGCCATTGACATTGACGCCATTATTTAAACCATTATTAGTTAAACTGGTATTATTTATACCTGTCATTGAATTTACGTTATTCATTCCATTCATCATTTGATCGTTGATATTAATACCACTCATCATTTGATCGTTGATATTGATGCCACTCATCATTTGATTATTGACATTGTTCATATTCATCATATTGCTATGAAGGTTATTATGGTTATTATTGTTGGTATTCATGTATTGGTTATTATTCATCATTTGACCTGGGGATTGATCTTGTCCTTGGCCATTCACTGGATTATATTGATGATTGAAATTGTGTTGGATGGGCAAATAAGGAAATGACTTATCATAATTGAACAATGATGGGGCAATTTCCGGTGATGAATTTGGAGGTGTCAACGATACGGAGGTTGATGATGATGATAAAATCTCATTAATCTCCAAATCGTTGGATAATTCAGGTAATTCAAATGTTATTTTATTAGGAGACTCTGACACCTCTACGATTTCCTGAGGTAACGAAATCTGGGAGGTTGGAATTTGGTATTTCGTCAAGTCTGGTAACGAGTTGGATTTCTCTAACAAGTAGTCTTCATTATCCTTATCATTACCACCATTGGTATCATTATTTTCAACAGAATTTGAATTGACCTTAGGTTTAGCCTTATTATTAACAGGATTATTAGTATATTGATGTTTGAATTTTTCTAAATAATCATTACATTTCACCGTAGTTTTTAGGGGTCAAACCAGTAACGCTCTTAAAAACACGGTGGAAATGCCAAGCAGACAATTTGGACTTGGCTGCCAACTCTTTAAAGCCCAACACACCACCTCTTCTTCTCTTCTTCTTACCATCTTTACCGACACTGACGTTGCTTTCATCCTCCAAGAACTTCTGAGGGAAGAATAAATTGATAGCAGCAGCATACGCCAAGTGTCTACAGGCCAAATCTACTAGTCTATAGTGATCGCCGTCATTTTTCGACAAGTTGATGGTGTCGATGTTCTTCATCGATATGTTGGGCAACGATTGTCTCCTTTTGACGTCTTTACCATCGTCGTCAATCAAATTGCCGGCAGAATTCTTATCAATGACGTTTAAAATGGATTCTTCGTTGGTGCGTTTGGAAATCAAAATATTCTCTTTAATCTTGACGTTATTCACATCTTCATTTTCATCAAGCAACGGCTTCAAAAAGCCAATTTTCTCGTTAATCGTAGCTACACAATTGATCAACAACTCGACATTGATTATCGATACTTCGTTAGGATCACAATGCTTGCAGGCATGGAATCCATGGTTGACGGCATCATCTCCGCTGGCAAAGAACTTCACTTCATTCTTCAAGTTGGTCTTGGGTCTAGCATCACAGTCGGGTTTACAGTATACTTGCGATACTTTGTTACCCACAATAAACGAATTAGTTGCAAATGGGTCGCTGAATTGATAAGCTTTCCATTTACCAGATTCTTTGGAGTACAGCATGTTGGTTTATAATTATGGATGTTGTAATTAAGGGACCTGTCACAAGTTATCACTGAATGTATCTCGATAGGAAACGTAATAAGTGCTGGGATAGGTTAATTTAACTTAATAATAACTTCGACCAAGGGGGTAATTCACATTATTTAAATATTTTCCTAAAAACTGTGTCTGAAATTAATTCAAACTGAAATACTACTATTGATGCGAGTGGTGCTAAATTCTCTTGAAAAAGAAATAAAAAATATAAAAAAATAAAAAAAGGGAAAGCGAAACCAGAAACATGCGCTTTGCGACATCTGTGGAAGTCAAAAGAATAAGACACTGGAGTGATGAGAAAATAACTCTGCATTAATGTCATGCAATCCACGGCGAGAGGGTTTAAAGGAACGGCAGATTTGTGGAGTTCCATGGTGGCATTGTCAGTCGCTTGATAGCATGCTGTGGCCAGGGTGACGTCGATAGTTTTATTGAGTCATTGTGACTTTGCTAGCGGTGTATGCTTGTAAGATAGACTTCAGTTCGCTGGTGTGGTGGTTTACCAGGCGAGAGATATTTGGGGGGATAACCCACGTAGTCGACATACAATGAAATATTATCTAAGAAAAATGGGAAAAATATTATTTAATAACCTATTATAAAATACCATTGTACATAAAACAATCCCTCAAACAATCCCTCAAACAATCCATCAGTACAATCCATCAGTACAATCCGTCGTTCACCACATATTACCCACCCAGTGGATGCTCTGTCTATTTTCTCTTTCTGGTGGATCTGCACCCCCCCCTCACTGTTCCCCCCAACATAGCCGTGAATGTGGCGAATGAATGAGACAGCATTATCTGGAGACACCAGGCGATAGGATGTGTGGAAAATGCACCTGGCCACCAGGGGATTGACGCAACCTGTTTGAGTGATGTTGCCAGTAGACTGGGCGACGCAGAGCGATCATGTAGACGATAGCATAGAGACGTGCAACTTGTTCACCAGAGGCATGACAGAGTAAGCTAATCTGGCCACTAGAGGCGAAACGGAGATACTTCAACAGATCCTTGAAAATTTCAGCTTATCGTTATTGCTTTACGTAACGAAGCTTAATAACGTAGGACGCATAAAGAATAAATAACTGGCTAAAAACAGATATAGAACCATTTGCAATTTTATGACCAGTTTACGAATATTCATTGGCCGATATATAACATGGTGCTTGAAAAAAAGTTGTCGGGCAATTATGTCATTAGCCACATGAATGTGGAATGAACTGCATAATTAATGCAGTAGTTTCAGGCTGTAGAGGGTGCCTCGGTGTATTTTGTGGTCGACCACCGCGGCGTTGATGCGATGTTGTTGTGCTGTTAAATGACACTCAGTGGTGTCAGACGATACCCAGTGGCGTCAGATGCTATCCAGTGGCGTCAGCGCTATCCAGTGCTATCCAGTGCTATCAGTTATCTATTGACTCACTGGATATTACTCTAATAATTGCCTGATTCCTACTTCTATTACCTAATTATTACCTAATTACTAATTGTTACCTAATTACTAATTATTTTATAATTATCCAATTATTTTCTAATTGTTACCTAAAATTTAGCTAAGCAGAGGGAAACGTTAGTATCTAGTTTTGGAAAGTTTTACTGTCTCGGAACTCCTTCCAAAATCCATAGGGCCACAGGCTAAACATACACCATCAACCACCCTTAATAGGACTTCCATGGACAATCTTTTACCATTGTCATTATTACCCACTTGTCTCGCATTATTACAATTCTATTGTATTACGTTATAATTAGTGTTGGATTATTACACATTACCACATTTCAGACACTTAGCATTAAGATTTGTGGAGAGGCTTGTAATCATAGGATTTTAAGGGGTTTTATTTTTTACAGAAGTTCTCTAGGGTTCTACATTACTTTTTATAGGTTAGATTGATTAAATGATTTAACCCTGATTTGAAGTGTCTTAAACTTGTCTTAAACTTGTCTTAAATTTGTCTTAAATGTGTCTTAAACTGGCATATCCTTACTGTAGGTTAAACTGGGTTAAACTGAGTTAAACTGAGTTAAACTTTGGTTTAAATGTGTCTTAAAGGCTCATCCTCACTCACACTAGCTTGGACAGACTTCCCCTGACGTAATGCATCAGTACCATTTACACTGAGTATCGTAAAAGCTACAGTTTTCCCAGATTTCAAATCCACTAGTTGAGATGCTAAGTGTCGATTATAGATCTGTTATTACAACAAGTAGTCAACTACGGTTCCTATCACCATAGTAATAATTTTGTCCATAGGCAACGGTTCCACATTTGAGAACCGTGAGAATTAATCATCGAGTGAGAAGTTCTACACCTATCGAAAGGGGACATGGATGAAATATCGAAGAGACACGGTGATCATCATTTTATCAATGTTAAGTATGGTTATTGGTTACTCATTTTATCGTTGATTTACTATGGTTTTGTCATATTTATCACTGTCAAAAAAAACATCTCGTTAAATGCATTAAATGCCAATCAACAGAACTATTTGTCCAAGGTCTATTTCCATGTAATTATCTGGTTGGTGATTATAATCTCGCTATTTTTATCGTTTTTGCATGAGTTCAATTGGTCGAGTTTTCTAAAACGATTTGGCAGATTGAGTTACGGTTTAGTGCCGTTGGACTTGTTATTAATTATCAGACCCAATTTCGTAAATTACATCAGCTTGATTGGATTTCATAAATGGATATCGAGGTTGATTTTAGCGTTTGGAGTTATTCACAGTATCGGATACTTGATCAGATGGGGGGCCCAAGGTGTATTGATCCTGAAAGTGTTTCAACTAGATAATTCCCTAGGGTTTGCCATATTTTTATGTTTTGCCATACTTGGCGTGGTTTCGTTAAAGCCATTTCGAAAACTAAATTACATGTTTTTCTACATATTTCATAATTTATCGGTGGTGGTGTTTATTGGATTCGTAAATATCCATGCCCGACCCGGTGTTTTTTGGTTAACCATATTGAATATCATATTACTATTGTTTCAGATTTTATCCAAGTTTAATATTTTGAACTTAAATCCTATCGACGTCAAGAGATTCGGCAATTTGGTGGTGTTATCATTTGAAAAACCGCTCAATTATCCACCAACGTTACCAGGATCTCATTTAAGAATTGGTTTCAACAACTGGTCACATTATTTTTTACCTTCTCATCCATTTACGTTTGTCGATACAAATCAGCAGGAAGTTACTGACAATGGCAGGTTGGAATTGATCATTAATGCCAGGAACAATTTCACGCCAACCTTGGGCAATTATTTAGTGTCCTTGCCGTACAATTCCATGATATCCTTGGAGAACTATAACAGTGTTGTGTTGGTTGTTGGTGGCAGTGGAGTGAGTTTTGCACTTTCAGTGATTAAAGCATTTGGTGACCAAAGTAGACAAAGTGAACAAAGTGGGCAAAGTGAACAGAATGTACAAACTGGACAAACTGGACAAAATGAACAAAATGGACAAAGTGAACCAACTGCTAATACCACAAGTGGTAACAATAATAGAAATCAAGGGAAAATAAAAGTTGTTTGGGTGACTGAAAGTAAAAAAGATCTTGAAATTTTAGACTACTTTAACATTGACGATTCGTGGGACTTATACGTCACCGAATCCCTTAACCAAGAAGGTGAAGAAGGTGTAGAAATGGAGTTAATCAATGATGTGACGAGGAAATTCAACATTGGTAGACCTAAACTTGATGATTATTATGGCGATTTATTCATATCGGTTGGTCCTCAACCTTTGAATGACGATGTTGAAACGTTAGCTGCCAGCAGATCAGTTAATTGTTTTTGTGAATTTTATGGGTTTTAATTTACCACTTGTGCATTATTTATGTTAAACCCTTTATTTATTAAATAGAATATAAACTTATTAAATAAACTATAATATTATCTTAAATAGACTATAAAATTTATCTCCGCATATAGTTAAACTATAACCTATTATAACCAAATCGGTCTACAAATTTCTAGAACCCTAATAGTTGTGTGGCAACGCCGTAATTATGCTAATTATACTTAAGTTCTATATTACTAAAAATATAAATTTCACTCTTAAAAAATAAATTTCAATATCCCCTATCATCATTTATTTAATGGAAGAATCTTTAAGCGGGAGATTCTCGAATTTCAAATCTAGAAATCCACCACCACTTAACAGTTTAACCCTGGAACATTAAACCCTATCGTACGATACAATGTCTGATAATAGTCTTATAACAGATGGGAACAGTTGAACGCAACTTTAAATAACATTGGCAGTAGTTTACATCTTTAACTCCAGAAATTATTAATCTGGTGATGGAACTCCATGTTATTTTTAAACTGATACAGTACGAATATTTCTAAACTGACACAATGTGAATATTTCTATACTATATTGGGAAGGATAATTGACCCTCATTCTTCGATTATTTTCTACAATGTTTACCGTTATTTTTTATTTTTATTATTCTGATTTTATTATTCTGAATTTATTATTCTGATTTTTATTATCCTGATTTTTATTATTTCTTGTTCTTATTATTTCTTATTCTTATTATTTCTTGTTCTTAAATTTTATATTTATTCATATCTATACACATTTAACTAATCACTCTTCCTAACCATACCTAATGGGTATCAACTATTGTTGTCCGTTTACTTATCGACTAATCGAGACATATTGATTCCAATTTTACATCATACGATGTTACTATTTAAACATAGTATTCCATCCATTGTGCATATCACCCCATCGAACGTTTTAACCTCAATTTCCATAAAATCCTTATCTACTCATGTACTGTTCTTAATCTTACAGTTGATCGTTTAATGGTTGAATATTCTACCCACACCGTTACAAACAGGACATAAATCTTCATCCAAGAAAAAATAAACCATGCCTGATCCTCTACATCGTCCACATAACGTACCACCTAATCGAGGATCGCCTGGTCGGACTCTCATGGGAGCCAGAGGTGTGGGCGCCATATTCATGGGAGGTCCATACCCTCCTGGTGGTCCATACCCTCCTGGCGGTCCATATCCACCTGGTGGTCCATATCCTCCTGGTGGTCCATAAGGTCCAGGCCCCGGTGGTTGTGGACCGTATCCATGATGGGGTGGTGGCGGTGGTGGTGAATATATCGTCGTAGTCGTCGTACTACCAAATAAATCAAATGGTGATGATGATGATATTGATATATTGGGCCTACTCCTTATGGCATATCTTTCGTAACAATCTTTACAGCTTTTGCCATTCTTTACTTTCTCACCAGTATTGTTACATTTTTCACAGAAGAACCTTTTGGGATACTTGAATGGTAATTTAGGATTGGGATTGTAAGCATGGTTGTTTAAGTAATACTGATCCCAACAAGACGAACAGTACTTGGAATTTGATGTTTTAAACCCTGAATTTTTACACTTTTTGCAGAAAAACCCAGCAGGATACCGCCATGGCAAGTTCTTATTAGCCGTATACAAATCTGAGGTTCCTGTATTACTACTATTACGATTATGATCTGGTCTTGGAGGATGGGGAGGAGGCTGAGAATGTGGTCTTGGGGGATGAGAAGGTGGTCGATTTGGTGGTGGTGGTGGTCGATCAATTGACTGTGAACTGGAACTTATGCTGTACGACGATCCATCATGCTGACTAGGTGAAGCTATCGCTTCTTGATAACTTGGTGGTGGTTTATCCATGATGGTGCGAAATGGAAAAAAATAATCATGATTTGGTTATCAGAGAGGCAGAGTATGTAAACATTGAATCGTTCACACCGTAGGCTACGGTTGGAATATAGTGAAGGTACCCTTGGTGGTACCATGAGTGAGCTTACTAAGATTGAATACTAACAGGGGTTAGAGTTTGGTGTTGGATTCACCACGTTTGGGGTGTTGTTTTTCATCTTGGGCATCATGACATTTTTTGATTCTGGATTCTTAGCGTTGGGGAATATCTTGTTCGTTATTGGAATAATATTGATCATTGGGCCAGCCCGAACCATAACGTTCTTCACTCGCCCTACCAAGATAAGGGGTACGGTGTTTTTCTGTGTTGGGATATTGTTAATTTTGTTAAAGCGTAGTTTCATTGGGTTTATCATTGAGAGTTTTGGTATATTAGGGTTATTTGGTGATTTTTTCGGTACTATTGTTACATTCTTAAGGTCAATTCCCTATATTGGTGATCTTTTAAGCAATCCTTTGATTGCTCCCACCATCGATAGATTAGCCGGTGTAAATACTTTACCAGTTTAAATAATTGGCCCGGTAGATGTATAAATTATAAGTCAATGGAATATTATAAGTATTCTTAGTATTCAATAGTTATAGATATTCTAGTATATAAATATTCTGTAGTATAAATATTGTGTAGTTTCTTCAGTAATAGAGATTTCGTTTACTTTGCAATCGCAAACAAGTGGAGAGTAGGAGACTGTACATGAATATATATTACTTAATTATTTGATGGATACTTATAATCATCTAATTCATAAAAGTTCTCTTTAATGTTTCTGATTGAGACAAATCTGCTCAAGATATTACCACTACCTGCTTTATCATTGGTACCGGACATTCTACCACCACCAAACCATTGTTGTCCTACCACAGCACCAGTGGACTTATCGTTGATGTAGAAATTACCAGCGGAGTAACGTAAGCTTTCTTCTACTTGTCTGATGACTTTACGATCACTGGCGAAAATGGAACCAGTTAATCCATATTTAGTAACGCTATCGACGCTATCTAAAGTACTGTTGAATTCTTGATCTTTGTAAGTGTAAACAGTCAAAATTGGACCAAAAAATTCGTTTTTCAAGTATGGGTGATTTGGATTAGTAGTTTGAATCAAGGTTGGTTTGACAAAGAATCCGGTAGAATTATCGTATTCACCACCCGATAAGATGGTTAATTCCGGGTCGGTTTTAGCATCATCGATGGCTTTGGATAATTTGTTGAATGAACCTTCATGGATTACAGGACCCATGAAATCGTTCAATCCGTTGCCCTGTTTAATGGTGGCCATTTCATCGACTAAAATTTGCTTAAACTCAGGCCAGATCGATTCACTAACGTAGGCTCTGGATAATGCTGAACATTTTTGACCTTGATATTCGAAAGCACCACGTAAGGTGGATAAGGCTGAGTGTCTGACGGAGGCGGATTTATGCACCAAGTGGAAGTTCTTACCACCGGTTTCACCAACAATTCTAGGGAAATCGATGTACTTATCATTGGCGACGTTTTCACTGATTTTTACATACAAGTTTTTGAATACATTGGTAGATCCAGTAAAATGCAAGGCCGAGAATTTGGCATCGTCCAATACCAAATCGGTAACCATGTTGGGTTCACCAGGGATAAAGTTGACGACCCCAGCTGGTAATCCTGATTCTTCCAAGATTTGTAAAAGTAAGTAATTGGATAATGCGGCGGAGGCTGATGGTTTCCATACAACAGTGTTACCCATCAATGCTGGGGCTCCGATTAAGTTAGCTGCAATGGCGGTGAAATTAAATGGCGTGACAGCATAGACAAATCCTTCTAACGGTCTGTATTCAGCTCTATTCCATACTCCTGGCGAGGTTTCAATCGGTTGGGAGTTGTACATACTTTCGCCGTACTTGATGTTAAATTTGAAAAAATCAATCAATTCAGCAACACTGTCGATTTCCGCTTGGTAAACGTTTTTACCTTGTCCCAACATTGTGGTGGCCAACATATCGTAACGGTACTTGGTGGAAATCAAATCGGCTGCTTTCAAGAAGATCGATGATCTGTCACTCCATGACATTGACATCCATTCTTGTTTGGCATTTTTGGCTGATTCGATACCGTTTGCAACATCAGCTGGTGATGCTTGCGAAACCGTGGCTAATACTTGGCCATGATTACCAGGGTTGATGAAGTTTAACTTATCGTCCTTGTAGATCTTTTCACCATTGATAACTAACGGGATATCTACCGTCGATGAGGAGTATTTATTAAGGGCATTTTTCAATAACTCCCAGTCTTTGCTAGCTAAATTAAATTCTTTAACTGGTTCATTAGTTATTTTGGGAATCTTGTTCATGGATAATTGAGATAAATACCTCTTGGTATTTAAGTTAATTAATCTAAACATTACTGGAAATTTGAATTAATGAAAACAATAAAAATGGAGACTTCACTGATTCTTATAGGGCCCTCATCAGATTAATGATTCTCGCATTGGTGGGTGAACCTGGAAATCTAAGCGAGGGTCCCCAAAAAATATTGGGCAATCGTTGGCGATGGGACCGTCAGGTGAATATCAGGTGACTTTCAGATAACGATGATTTTACTGTTTAATGGTACTCTTCAAATCGGTTATCCAGGTATCGATTTCCACCTTATTTTGATTGAATAGTTCCTGGTTGGCATCTAGTTTATCGTTAATGTTGTGAAGGGTTGTGTCCCATTGGTTGATTTCCAGGTCAAGGTCGGTTAAACTGTGATGTAAATCATCAATAAACTGTATGGCATTACTGATCTTTAGATGACTATTATTTAGTAATTTCAATCTGGTTATAAGCAATTCACTCGTCAGGTGATACTTTTCCAACAACGGCAAGTAACTCAATAATTCATGTACTTTATCGTTCTTAAACGACAGAAGATCAACATCGTTGATGTCATTCAAATGATTAATTGATTCGTATTTCTCCAATGTGTTGGTGATGGATTCATTTAATTCGGTAATTTTGTACTGCGGGTTATGGATGATCTCCACTTTACGTGATAATTCGTTGATGATATTATCGATAGGCGAATTCAAATTACCGATTCTTTCCTCAATGGAATTAAGTTTCTTGTCCAATTTAATAAGGGTATTATCACTCGCGGTACTTGATGGTGGCGAATCAGTGCTAATGACCTCCTGTTGATGTTCAAAATCATCAAATAGTTTACTGATCCGCTGTTTATAGCCATTTACATCCGTTTTACGTTTACTTTTGAGGTCTTCGGATAATTTAATTAATCTTTCAAGGTCATCATCAGGCTGATGGCGGTTACTTTCCTCCTCCATGACCAATGCCATTAATTCTTTGGATATTCTGCTTAGTTTCTCGTCTTTACTCTCTTCGGTAGTTATTTTAAAGCCTGAATCACTCAACGGTTGACTGATGGTATAGTCGAAATTGATTTCACCGTTGATGAATTGATTATTGAATCGTTTGAACGATTTATTGACGTCAAACTCTTCTTCAATGATATCAGGGTTGCTGGGGGGTACGAAAGTTGATTCAGGTTCACTTTCGATATCTGAAGTTTCATAAATTCCTGATTCACTCATGTTGTGTTACTCTGTTTAGTGAGATTGAGATTGAGACTGAGATTTTGATTGAGATTTTGATTGTACAGAATACCACCATTAGTACTACGATCAAGACGATCAAGTTGAAAGAGATAAAGAAAAAAATACATTAACCATAACCTAAGTTCTCATAATCGGAATCGATAAACGAATGCTTTAAAAATTCCCCCCACAACGACTCTAACTTATCCCTAGTCTTATCTTGTTTGTTCTTACCCTTCTTATCGTCCTTGATGGGTTTTCCTAATCTTCGGCCCAATTTTAACCAGTCATCAACTAACAAGTTGTCCATATTGTAAAACACATCATCAGTACTGTATTCATATTCATAATTAAATGGCTTGACCTCCTTGTTAATTTGCTTCAAATCGGCATAGTACTGGGTATACCTGAGGGGTGAAAATGTTTGTTTTACATAGGCTGGTCCTAACGGTTTATCGGCAGGTTTCTTGGGAGGAATCGTTTTATCTTTTTTGAAGGTGAAATAGTTGAATGTTCCATATTCACCGTCATCATCTGAATCGCCAACCGAGTCTAAGTACTCCATGTAATTATCAACCCCTTTGAAAAAATTATCCCATGACCCATGGGTTTTGGAAGTGGTGAGTAAATTCTCCAATCCAGTGGTATCATATTCCCATACTCGTAAACCAGGGTTAAACGTAGGTATCACCGATGCAGTTACATGAGCAATGGAGTATCGTTCACTATTGATTCCTGATTTCACACGTTTTTTGATATTGGCGTAGTATTCTTGTCGTAACGATTCAATATAATTGACTTTATTTCTAGGGACTCCGCCTAGTATTTTAATGGGTTCCTGTTGTACCAATTCTTTATCTTGGTCGTATTCCCCTTCGTCATCATCACTAAAGTCATCATTGTAATAATCAAAATCAGGAATTTCGATCATGTCATATTCAAGATGGTCCATGTCATTCATAGGCTCTTGGATCAACTCTCCTTCCGTCCCAAGGGCTTTCCCCTTACCTTTCTTCCCCTTGCCTTTCTTTTTCAGGTCCTTTAACGATTTATAAGCCGCCTTGGCATCCAATGGTATAAAATGATCCATATTCATGTGCCCGTATAATCCACCAATAATAACATCTCTATATTCATATGTCCACACAATGTACTTTCTCAAACAGCTAATATCGTAATTTTTCTCATTGGGTGGTACATGACCCGTTAACCAAACTTTCATGTTTCTCGATCTAATCTCCTTTAACACCACGCCTAACCATCTGAATAGTTGGTAACCGGGCTGTTTTTTATTATCACAGTTGTCTACTAATGGATTGGACTGAAATAAGTATAAAGTATTGATCGATAAAATCGCTAATTGGTCGGGAATAATTTCTCTAAAAAAATATGCCCCACGATTGAAGATATGTAATTGATTTTGGGGTATAAATGGTGACCAAATCTTATACATCTCTCTAGTTTGTAAAGTTGGACCTGGAGAAAACAAGTTATGGGGATAAACATCATTGTTACCTAAACTGGGAACTAAATCAACCAATAAATTTCTAGGGTCTGAATTATCAGGATTTTTGAACGTTTCATACATCAAATTGCTTACATGTTGATTCATATCAAAGATATTCAATTCTGTTCTTGGGTAATTTCTATCATTATCGTGTCTGACATTATCACCTGTCCAAATAATAAAATCAATTTTATCTTTTAAATTGTGCTCCACCCATTTGATCGTCTCTTCCATTAAAATCATGGGCGAATCACACCCCAAGACGGCGTCACCATACTTACCACTATCCCCCTTGCCTCCATGGCATAATCTATCAGTATCACTGCCAGATTTATAGTATTTATCAGGGTGAATATCAGTTATATGTAAAAACCGACCATGAATTACCTGGTTGTTTAATTTGATGGGATTACGTACCGTTAAGTTTAACGATTTCAACTGTTCGATATATTCATTGGAGATGGGGTGCACCGACACCGAGTTGATGTGGTCTTTATAAATGGAACAATGATATAAGTAGGTCGACACAACCCCTACTAATATAAGGATCTTCAACATGGTTAATGGGAATGTTTGTTTTGGTCCAAGTCGCATCGAAGGTTTAGTGTGGGAATTGAAATTTTTCAATAATTATGAGACAGTGGATTAGTTTACCACAGGTAGCAAGAGTCAGCTTATATAGGGTATTATCCATAGACGTTGGATGGGTAGACGGTTGTTGCATGTAAGTTACACCCGGATTTGTTCTGATGAACCAGCCTAATGTTAACCTTTCCATAGGACCCTGAATTGCGCAGTAACAATTTGCAACCATTAGTTATTGGATGAAACCATTGTAACATCAAGGGACCTATAAACAATTGATCGAGAACCACTATATGAGTAGCGCCTGATTGAAAATACCAGGTGAACAGAACAAGAAGAAAAGTTAGGCTAAAAGGACTATAACCACCTAATATATTATAAAATCTATGAACGACCACTATGAACTACCAGCGTATTTTGACTTGGCTCTCAATTGAGGACCATAGTACCAAAAGAATCCTGGAATACCACACATGGCTAATGCGATGAATCCAATAATGGTACAACCCCAACCAACGGGGAACTTATCAGTACCAGTATTTTTAAATAATGAATTGGCGAAAAGTGGGAACACCCCACCAATAACGGATCTGAATAATGCATTGGATGCAAAGGTAGAAGCGATAAAACGATAAAAGTTTGCTCCTAAGTAATTGAATTCAGTTTGGAAAATGATTAAACTACCAGCACTGAAAATGAAGGCACCGATTAATGGCGGGAACCAATGAATATCTGGTGATGAAGTCCACCCAAAAATGAAAACCCCAATAGGACATAAAATTGCCCCAAGGATACTTGGAGGAATAAATACTTCAGGGATAAATTCAGCGCCATTCATGATTGGTATTGTGAAGGTCTTGTACATGTATGGAACGTAAATAGCCGAACCAGCATTGACTCCAAGACAAACGGCAATATAGGTAAGACCTAATTGAATTGAATTGAATCCGTGGACTTCGGTGAAAACAATTGGGAAAGCTTCAAACCATAAGTAAATAATAGCGTACACTAAGGTGATATGTAAATTGATTAATAACACCACGGGTTCTCTTACGGCAATTTCAATGGGCCTCCAAAGTGATTCGACAAGGGTTTCATTCAAAGTTTTACCAACAGCATCTAAATGACCTTGACTGGTAATTTTCATATTACCAGTTAACTTTCTTAATCTTTCAGCTTTACGGTATAATAAAGTTTTAGCAAATGTTTCGGGTAAGAAAACTGATAATACTAACCAAGCAGTACCAGAAATCATCGCTAATAACCAGAAAGGCCATCTCCAACCATTACCAGGATCAACTGATTCGCCAGCTTTAATAATGGCGGCACCGATCAATGGACCTAATGAAGGACCACAAACTCCACCAACAGCCCAAATTCCTAATCCTATTGGCATATAAGGGAATGCTAAAACATCCCCTATGGTAGCACCAGCAGTGCTTAACGCTGGACTAGCAAAAAAACCTGCTAAAACACGCAACACACATAATCCTGGATAATTATTAATCAATGCTGTAGGGATTTGTAATATGAAAAAAATAAATAATGTCACCCCATAAACATTACAACGACCAATAGTGGCATTTTCGGTGATGGGACTCAACACCATGGGACCAATACCATAACCAATGACGAATAATGTCAACGGTAAAATAGCCTTAACCTGAGAAATTTGGAATTTTTCCATAATTTGTTCTACCCCAGGAGTGTAAATAGCAGCTCCAATGTACACCGACACGGTTAAAATGGCCACTTCAAAAAGCACAATAAGTTTTTGATAAAATGGCCAATTATATGGGTTTTCACCATCATTTTCTTCCCAGTCTACCATTATTAACCCGTCGTCTTCAGGTTTAGTCACCGTACTATTGGATTCTCGTTCATCACCTAATTCGGTGCTTTCCTTTTCTTTGTCTGCAATATCTGCATCGTTATCTGATAATTGTTTGGGTAAATCAAGGTATTTATCGGGTACGATATAACCTGATAACTCCTCAGGGTAGGGTAAAATCCTATGATTGGAAATCTTATTAGCAAATCTGCCAAAAAACGAATCTCTTACAAAATGGTTCACCATGTTTGATGTAAACGATTTAAACGATCTATAAAATATAATAATTCTAATGAGGCAGACGGGTTTCTTTTATAGTCATATTTCCTGATAAAGGTTAAGACGTAAAGATTAAAAAGATTTTCACTATGTACGGATTTTACTGACGGATCGCTCTGCATAGCACAATGCACAGAATGGGAAAAATGACAAACTCTGACGAAAGCCCCCCCTCCCCCATTGAGATGCATGAGCTATCAATCGCTAACTATAAATGAATAGAGCCGATGTCAATGGGAAGCACAGTAGGATACCATCTACCCAATACCATTACATATCCAAGAAACACCTACTGTAAACCCATTGAAGCTAGTCCACTTGTAATGGCACAAGATTACCAGCCGTGTGGCGATGTTTTCACTAATACCGCTTACAGCGATGGAAGTTAATTTGATATCCGCACCGCATCATGGACATTACCCAATGGGTCCATTCCCGTCGCATCGGAATTATCCATCGGTAAATGGTGGCGTATTTGTAATTAGAAGAACATAAGACTAGGTGTGTTTAACTGATTAACTCCCTTAGTCGATTGATCATAGATTATTATGGACTATGCATGTACGACGTACCTGACAGTTACATCTGATAACTATACACCAATCGGATTGTCTAGTTTTTTGGCGGCCGAAGCTGCTTACGTTAAATGTTTATCACGGCGATAATCCACGGAGTATAATATAACCCATTATACTGTAACTCATCACATCAATTCCACACTTTTAAAGATATTGTTCACGTAAGTGCAACCTGCTGCCGTCGATTAGTAAGATTAATACACCACACGGGTGTCAATCTACACCCATGCCGACTTTTGATAAAAAGAATTTTTATTTTATGATGGTAAACGATTTAGCTATCTCTACAAGAACTTACGAGGGTTAAAACCAGGCAATCGTTATACCTGTACATTTTGTCAAATGCTTGGAGGCTCTGTCAACATAGGCAAAGTTGAATGGTAATGGATTTTAATGACGGATGTTTAATCAACATCCTACTCATTTTAATTTTTAGTAGGCGACGAAAGCCCCTAATCTGATGCGTGGTTTATGCATGAGTTAGCATAAGTTATACCTGAGTTAGCACGGGACATACATGAGTTCTGGAAGTGGCTACTGGAATCATGGGATGAGGTACATTATAGGTAGCATCTACCCATCACCAACCTATACTATCCAAGAAACACCGGTTGTAAACCCTCTACTGAAACTAATCCATCTGGTATGCACAAAATGTCAGCCGTGTCAAGGGCGAGTATTCACTAATACCGTCTACGAACCGCATCGATGGAAGTTAGTTTGGTATCCGCAACCTGTGGAAACAACCCAATGGAGTTATCCCATTTTGTAAATATTCCCTATTTACTTGCATGATGATGCGAAGCACTAGATGTATTTAGCTGATTAACTCCCTTGGCTGATTTATAGATCATGGGCAAATTGGCGAAATCGTAGGTCAAGCATTTTATGGCTATGCATTACTAATGCAACTGTCAGTTCCGTTTGATAGTTTTACATCATTTCGGATTGTCCAGCATTTACACAGACTTGGTTGTTTAGTTGTTTACCACGGTGATATCTACGGTTCACGACGATAAAATGAATTTCCCTTAGGCTGTATTTGTTTATTACAGCTTAGGTGAATACAAGGGAGTCATACAGCTGTTGTTAATACACAATTAGCTTGTGCTACGCTTAAAAGTATTCACCTAATTGAACATAGCAGTGCCGATTAGTAACGTACTTTTTAACACTCCACTGTGCTGTTGTCATCAGTGACGAATTTCATTCTACTTCCACCATTCCTAACAATCAAAGGATCTTATTTTATAATAAGTAATCGCCACAAAATCTGGATGTTTTATATTTGTAGGCTTTGTGGGGTTTTGATTATTTTGCAAACATACAAAAGGTTAATCGTTATCAGTATCGCAGCTGTTTCTTTATGCAGCTCTTTGTCTATTATTTCCTTTAATCTCAAGTGACTCTTGTATATCTCCTGTTAAGCGTCCTATTCTGTTCCTTTCGATATCCTTTGATTCTTATTTAATGACCCTTTGATATCTGCATTTTTAAATAATTATTTATCAGAGAAAAAACCAAATCATTAGTGTACATTTTCTAAAATTGGCTAAAAATACCCTTCAAAAATACCCTTCAAAAAATTATGCAACCAACAAGAGTTACGTTTATAAACTTACGTTAATAACACACTTCCTAATGGTACTACATGATTACCTATACCCATTGACCCTCATAGTTTCTACTGACCAAATAACCCCTAGTGAAGCCGCATTTTACCCTTTTGCTGTAAAATTATTCACATCAATAATCACCACTTGTTAAAACTAATTGATTGGATAAGAGTTTATGTGACGTAAGAAGAGCCACTGGTGAATTAACCTTTTGTTGTCAACATTTGTAAGGTTTGTTAAAAAGAATGAAAATCAGGCACTTCTACCATGATCTCACCAATAGAACAACGCAAAATGACATAAATAGACGAATCATACAACAACAACAACAGATCAAGGAGTCATTACATACAAGCAGCTATACAAAGACAAATAAAACCACAGTAGATCAGAAATAACCCAAAACAACTGAATAAATCATCAAATCCTAATTCAACTCACATTATGCACCACATGATTTACCACATTATTCACCACATTATTCACCGCATTAATCACTATTACCTTAACCCCACGACAAAAATGTAATTCACGTCTTGTTCAGTTAAGCGACAGGTCCAGAGATCATCCACATCTGAAATGGTATAAAATTATTCAGGGAATGCCATTGTTGTACTACTATTGAACACAATTGTTTGGAAAAATTGATCAACAACATGGAAATTTAGAGTAAAATGGAATAAATATGGTTTAGTCGAACGCTAACAATTAAACACAACCAAATCCACTACATCACAACAATACCCTCCATTTTCTTTTTATGGAATTGAACCTTTTCACCAAAACAATTCAAATCAAGCACATATTCAATAAGGGTCTAAATTACACCGTGACCTGAAATCGTCAATAATTTAGCCCCAATTGGCAATCAATGAGGTTAGGACACCTCCACGATACGTGTAGTCCTTGAAATCCGCAGATGGTACCTTTGGTGCTATGTATGGCAGTGAAACGATTTCGCAATCCATACTGTTCTAACTCCTTAAACTACTGATATAGTTCTGTTAACAAAACTTCAGATACAACTTCATTAACATCATTATAACACAATCCACCACCATTGAAGCAAGGGAAGTAGAAAGAAGAATCGAACAATAATACCCATAATAATATTTCTTAAAATAGTCAACCAATAACTAAATTGAGTTAAATGGTGTTGATTAAATCGCGTTTTATTTTCGACTAAAATAAAGGAGAGGATAGATAAATCAATGCTATCGATAGTTCGATGGCAGTTGGCAATGGGGAGGCACATATAGTAATACCACGGTCACCAGGTACGTAGTGGGTGATACAAGCATCATCCATTGTCTTGGTAGCCATCTCTAGACATACAACACCTCATAGTAGGGATTTTGATTTTTGTGTAGCTTTCAAACGGTTGCAAAATCTCGAAACACGAAAAAAACAATCGAAACCAAAATAAATTGTTTACATTAATTAAAATCAAATTGAGTTAAAACTGCATTTGATCAAATTGGACTTATTTGATGGGACAGAATTGATCTAATTCTTATAAATAACTTTCAAATCCTTTTTTAAAAAATTACATTTATACTATTTATTCATTTTTTTTGTTGTTTTTTTGGTCCTTAAAAAACACTTTATCCTTTTAACAGAGTTCACTAAACATTCCATACTATTGATTGCTGCAACATGTATTTAACTCAAAAAACTTACAATAAACCAAGTTTACCACCATTATCGTCGTTATTAAAAGACCAAAATTATAAATTACCATCCATCGAAACATTTTATCACAATTCAAATGCCTCTATGTCCAATGACTCGGTGGTCAGTCCCACCAGCGGTGTCAGCACTCCAGCCACCCCATTGACGGCATCAGCTACGCCAATTTCCATGCATCACCCCATTAGTCACCATGCTTCGTTACCGTTATCAAAGCCAACGATGCAACCAACACTTCAACATACGATTCAACCAGACGTTGAAGCAGCCGTTGACAAGAAAACCCCGGAAAAGAAAAGAAAGACTGATAAAGCATTTGCGTTCATTAGTCACTCAGTGCAAACCTTCCCATCGCAAGAACCTTCGATTGATAATGCTCCGTTGGCCAGAAGGAAAAGAAGAAGAACGTCCCCCAACGAATTAAACATATTGAATCAAGAATTCATATTAGGTTCCACGCCAAATAAATTAAGAAGAATCGAAATTGCTAATAAAGTTTCCATGACGGAAAAAGCTGTACAAATTTGGTTTCAAAATAAGAGACAAAGTATTAGAAAACAAAGCAGTGGTCAAAGTGAAGTAACCGAGTTACCACCTACTAATGATTCATCATTAGCGAATTCCCCCATCAATTCATCAATCAACTCGTCAATGATTAATTTGATGAGTAACTCTGTTAATAATTCGATGATTAACAATACGGCAAATTCATCAATTATTTCATCAACGCCAATTAAACCACTTTTAAGTAAATCCCAATCATTTTCAAGTCCCGATAATTTGTTAAAAACCTTATCACCAATTAAACCAAGATCTTCATCAACGTCAATAATATTTTCAAAACCTTTTGTGCCACCACCACCACAGCCAGCTGCAATTTCTATAACATCATCGACTCCAAATGTGACGGTCAATCAATCAACACCAAATACTTCCACCATCGAAGATGATTCATTAGTATTGAATGAAACAAGAAAGAAACAACCATTATCGTTAAATAATTTAAATAGTTCAACGATGACATTTAAATTAAGTAAATTTAAACCAAATAACGATAATAAAGAAAACTTCCCATTGAAGAAAATTAATAAAAAGAATAATAAAATTCAAAATTTATTAAATAATGTGGTGAATGATGAAAATGAACGTAAACCATTATCAGAATTAAATAATAATAAAAAAGTAAACGAAGGTGTCCAGAATTTGTTGTCTTTAAGAGAAGGCCATTGGAGATGATTGTATATTATTTGTATAGTTTAGCATATATAGCATTTTTTTGTGCTCCCTATGATATTTTGTCCTCCTTTTTTAGCAGTGCTTGTCTTAGGCTGCAAAGTAATTTTTCCTATTTGGATAAAATGAACTGCTACCACACGATTATTTTAATTCAGGGTTAAATATACTTTCGGCGATAAATATACTTTCAGGGTTAACCATACTTTCAGGATTTAATATACTTCAAGGAGCCTGAAACCCCCCTTATTGCCAAAGGTACAATTCAATACTACGTTATTCGTTATTTAGGGGGACATGTTACTATAAGGAAACTTCAGCTAACATTCCTCACGTGTACGTGGAAGAGTTGATTAAGTTTATTTCAATGTAGTAGACAAAACTTTTTATCCATGATTATGTGGATATTATTTCCTCTCATTCACGAAAAGGAGAGTAAAAATCAAGCGTAATCAGGAAAGCATTAAGGACTGACGTTTACAATAGCACAAAAGAATAAATACAGAGTTAAGGGCATTAAGTGGCGTCTTCAATAGCACAAACGAACAAATACAACGTAATATATATTAAATTACATGAATGATTAACGACCTCTTGAAGTAGTTTTGGTATGTTGACCTCTGACTTTTAAACCCCAGAAGTGTCTAATACCTCTGTGAGATCTAATTTTCTTTAATTTTTCTAAATCATCTCTTAATTTGGATTCCAAGTTATTAGCTAAGACGTGGTAATCTTTACCATCGACTTGATCTTTTTGTCTGTTTAAGAACCAAGCTGGGATTTTGAAATTAGTTGGGTTTTGCATAATAGTAACAACTCTTTCTAATTCTTCTTGAGTTAATTCACCGGCTCTTTTATTCAAATCAACATCAGCTTTTTTACAGACTAAATTAGAATATCTTCTACCGACACCTCTGATTTTGGTTAAGGCATACATGATTTTAATTCTACCATCAATATTGGTATTTAATAAACTAGAAAATCGTTAGTATTTGTGTTAAAACTATGGATAAACTTACATAAGGAGGTTCATGACTTTGAGTTGATAGCCCACGTTTCAAATCCTTTGAAGTCTGTTACACTTGCAGCTTCTTAACTGGCTTTCCATCATTGATTAATTTTTCAATATAGATACGTCTTACTTAAACCTTCAATATTTCTTCTTGTTGCTGCAACTGATCTATCTCGTTCAACATGCATGACTTGTATTCCTTATGTGCTTCATATATTCTGACTAACATACCGTAAAATGTGTTGGAATGAACCTTCTTCTTGAACAACTAATGACATCTTGGTTTTCAATGATAATTTTTTTTTCCAATGAGAAAGATTTTTCATCCAAATTCAATGTTTAAGTCGTCATGGGACATTTCTCAAACAGAGACATTTTAGGGTCAAATCGCAATTTGCGCAGTCACAATGCTAAGAGGGTGGGAGCCCTCTTAGTGTAGATGTATACCACAGTGTAGATCGATAGATATATGGTTATCAACAGGAGAGAAGACCAAATGGTTAACTGTCTATTTACATGTACTTTCCTATAAACCATTGCAATGCTGGCAACTCAATATATACTCTATTAGCTTTCAAAATGTCTCTCACTTGTACATCTTGTTTAAGCAAACTCACTACATTCTTGGAACTGATGGCAGCGTTCAAGTTTGATCTTTCACTATCAGTTATAAATAATAAATTCAACTTATTCAAGCGGTGTTGTTGTTGAAACTGGTTCAATGTTTCTGGGTAAGTGTAGTCAAAGTCAATGACAGATTTTTCCGTGGTATTATTTTCATCACGAGTATTGACTTCATGGTGGCCAATTATAAATAATTTGCCATCTTTATATTGTTCGGAAAGGGCAGTGGCCATGGCTTTGTTATATATTTTACTTGGCAACTCAGTTGACCAATCATGAGGGCCACTGATGACATGAGCCTTAATGGGATTAAATCTATGGGGCGAATTAGCATCACCAACTCTGGCTTTACCTGAACCCTTTTGCGGTCTTAATTTTTTATGTGAATATATGGAATCTCCCTTAGTAACCACTTGATTTGTGTGAACCCTTGATTTATCGTCTTCGTACACTACAGCACTCCATAAAAAATCTCTACGAGTTGGTAAGTTGAAAAAATCCGTTGGCAATGGTATAAATTCACGAGGCTCTAAACTGGGGAACGTTCTTAATGATCCTAACACGTATTTCGGAGGACTTTGGAGGTTAAACACCTTGTTATCAGCCGTAGTTGCTAATGAACGTATAAATGATCTGATCATGGTCAACTAATTAACTTAAGAATATGAGTTGATGAGATTTTTTCAGTCGCATTTTTTTGCTATATACTTACGTCCTAACTATGATTTCTTACTAGCTATAATTTTGATGGTTAATTACCTGGTTTAATTTGTTCGTTTTGTTGTTCGTGCTGAGAGTTTGATGGCCGTAACGACTCTGACGACTGGTCTTTATAAAGATGTTGTTCATCATCACTATCAATTATGAACTCCTCCACCGGTAAATTCTCCCCTAGTTCAATATCTTCCACATAGTCATTATTGGTTGGACTATAACCGTTATCAACGCCTCTAAATTTATTGAATGCTTTAACGATAAAGCTCGGTTCGGAATTCAAATTATTATCGTCGTCATCATTTTCACCAATATCTTGGAACTGCCTTAATTGATCAGCCCATTGAACGTTCTTTTTACGACCCGATGGTTTCGTTTTAATAATTGATGATGGACGAGACCTATAGTGGGAATACAACATGTATATACCCCATATGATGATTATGAGGACGATCAATTGGATTATTCTCGTTATACGGTTTGAAGTTTGATTTTCATTTTCATTTCCAGTTTCAGTTTCATTTTCAGATTCGGAGCCACCAGTGATAGTGGATTCTGTTGGGGTTGCTGGAGCAATCGATGAACTTTTAGGCGCTGTAGCTGAACTTTCAGGTACAATAGATGATGCAATCGATGTAGGAGGTTCCTCTTGTGGTACTTTTTGTTTCCTAACCCCCAATGGATAAGTCTTAATTGCCCTTTTAATACTTCCGCCAACGTCTTTCAATTCTTCAACATCATAGTTCTTAACCAACAAATCAATCAAACTCCTTGACACTTCCGGCTGATCAAATGGTACCATATGAGAAGCATCAAAAACATTTACAAAGGTTAAATTTCTCTCGGTTTTAATGTATCCGCTTACATCATTACTATAGATCCAATCAAAAGTTTCATCATCGGTGAATCCGGTGGCACCATTCCATTGTAATTGTTTAATGAAGTTTTCGGTACCAATGTAATTACAAATAATATCCCGATTACCATTAAACAACACAATAGGCACTTCATTTAAAATATCAGGTAATAATTTGACTGCCGGGATGGAATTCTTTGCTTTGAAGAATCTGCCCACTTTACCAGAACATTCGTGCCATTTTTTGAATAATTGTAAATTCAAGTCTTTTTGAACTTCTTGGGAATTTAAAAATGGTTCTACAACGGATAAATCTGGTGGCCAGTTCATTCCACAAGACGGATAGGAGTCCTTTAATGTATAGTCATACATATTGTAGCATGTCTGGTCACTGGATGCTGAGTTATCTAACGTCGCCGCTAATATTTTATTCAATATGATTTCACACGTTTGACTAACTACTTGAAAATCTGATAACGAATCACCTGCAATTGAATTTACAACATTCTGGCATTTTTCATGTTGCTTTATAATTTCATCCCATTGGGTGTTTTTATTATCGATAATACCAGCTGCTAAAGAATATGGCAAATATGATAAACTTTGAATATCTGGTGCAATCCATCCATTACCAATTAATAATCCTTTTAAATTATATGGTCGTTCACCAGGTTTCAAATTTCTGTTATATTGCAAGATCCCATTAGCAATATAAGGAATATATTGACCAGCATAACTTTCACCAGCAAAATATATTTCATTGTCTCTATCTTCAGGGAATAACTCATAATACTTTTCTAAAAACTTTAAAAATTGCCATGCGACTTGATCTAAATCGTGGTCGTATTCTTTGGTATAACTAAATCCAGTACCAGCTGGTTGATCAACGAACACCATATCACCGGCCTCATGCCACGATCCTGAGTTTCTAACCACTTTACCCTGTGAATTAATTCTAAACGGACCTGCTTCCATCAATGCTCCATCCATCGATGAACATCCTGGTCCACCATTGAGCCAAAATATCGTCCTTTTCTGATACTCGGGGTTTATATTATTATCAACGTACTTCCAGAAAAATAAATGTGTGTCGTTCTCTTTGTATAACTCTAATTGTCCTGAAAACATCAATGGTATTTCATCGGGAGGTAAATCATAAAGTCCTGGTAATTTCGTCACAAGGAAATCCTCTTTCGTTTTTCCACCTCGTTTACTATTTATGCTTTTAAACGATTCAAATGAGTAACCAAGTACCGTAGCTGATAAGGTCAAACATGTTATTAAGTAGCTCAATGATAACGATTTCATGATAACTTAAAGAAGGCGCATCAAATTGAGATTGTATTTCTCAAAACTTCAGTTGACTTCTCCTATATAGGGAAAATTGGTCTCAAAGTTTTAGTATAGATCGTTAAGAAATTATTCATAGAGAACTACCAGAGAACTACCAGAGAACTACCAGAGAACTACTAGAGAACTACTAGAAAAACACACATATATTTAAACAACAAAATCAAACATAAGAACTAAAACAATCAAGGATTAATGGGCTCAATGTTCCAAATATTTTCAGCATAATCGTCAATACATCTATCGGACGAAAAGAACCCCATATTAGCAACACTAACGACAGATTTTTTCACCCATTTATGCAAATGATCCAAATCGTTTTCATCACCGCCATGATGGCCATAGACTTTCTCCAATCTTTCGTGACATTGTAAGAATAATTCAAAATCATCACTGACTAAATAGTAATCGCCGTGGAATTTAATACTGTCGATTAAGGTATTATATTCATTACCATCGCCAAACATTCCCGAATGAATCGCCCCGAAAACCTTATCTAATGACCCAGGTAATTCGACGCCATGGTAAATATGACGATGTCTTAATTCTTCTACACTCTCTGATAAATTACCGAAAAGGAAAATATTATCTTCACCGATTTCTCTAGTAATTTCAACATTAGCACCGTCAACAGTACCGATGATCAACCCCCCGTTTAAAGAAAACTTCATATTGGAAGTACCTGATGCTTCAGTACCAGCGGTGGAAATATGGTTAGATAAATCTGATCCAGGACAGATGATTTCCGCCTTGGAGACGTTATAATCAGGAATGAACACAACTTTCAACAAATTGCCAATGGTAGTATCGTTATTGACCACTTCTCCAACTTTATTAATTAAATGAATGATAGTCTTGGCCATATAATAACCAGGAGCGGCCTTACCACCAAATATAGAACATTTTGAAATGAAATGATTTAATTTAATCTCATCAATGGTTTTACCTTCAGCTAATAATTCTTTGATTCTCAAGTATCTATAAATAACGGCAAAAATATTCAATTGTTGTCTTTTATATTCGTGAATTCTCTTAACTTGAACATCAAACATGACGGAAGGATCAACATCAACGCCAGTTTCCGATTTAATCAATTTAGTTAACCTGATTTTATTCAAATACTTAATTCTATCCCACTGTCTTAAAAAGTCATCATCATTAATGAATTTCTCCAAATTTTTTAAATTAGTCAAGTTGGTCAAATAATTATAATTTGGATCATTTAACTTCTCACTAATTAATTTGGCCAACTCAGGATTAGCCTGCTTTAACCATCTCCTTGGCGTAATACCATTGGTGACATTGGTAAATCTATCAGGACCAAAAATTTTAACGAAATCCTTAAAAATGGTAGTTTTAATTAAATCACTATGTAATTCGGCAACCCCATTAGTTTTATGACTACCAATAATGGCTAAATGTGCCATTCTAATAGACTTGGGATTTTCATCAATGATTGAAACTCTGGCTAATAATTCATGATCGTCGGGGAATCTTTTTTCAACAAATTTTAAGAAAAAATAATTAATATCATAAATAATTTCTAAATGCCTTGGTAATAAATTACCTAATAATGATACAGGCCATTTTTCTAACGCTTCTTGCATAACAGTATGATTAGTATAACCAAAGGTACTGGTAACAATTGCCCAAGCATCGTCCCAAGGTACACCTTCTAAATCGATTAAGATTCTTTGTAATTCCACAATGGCCAATGTTGGATGAGTATCATTCAATTGAATGGCAATTTGATCTGGGAACTTCTTCCAATTATGACCATGACCTTTTTTGAATCTACGAACAATGTCATGCAATGAAGCAGAAACCCAGAAATATTGTTGTTTCAATCTCAATTCTTTACCCTTATCGAAATTATCATTAGGATACAATACCGAAGTAATGGCCTCGGCCCTTTGTTGGTCAGTTACTGATTGTTGATAATCACCGGCATTAAACTTATTGAAATCAAATTCATTAGTCGGGGTGGCATTCCATAGTCTTAAATTATTAGTATTGGATGTATTGAACCCAGGAATAGGGAAATCCACTCCAACCGCTAATACTCTTTCACCACCACTCCAAATCTTTTTAGATTTACCAGTTTTATCGTCGTAGGTTTCATAAACGTAACCATAAAAATCAACAGGGATTTGAATTTCATGTCTAATAATTTCCCATGGATTGGAGTATTTTAACCAGTAATCAGGAGCTTCCACTTGATAACCGTCAATGATTTTTTGTTTGAAAATCCCATACTGATAGTTTAATCCGTATCCCCAACCACTATAGTTTTTGGAACTTAACGAGTCCACAAAACATGCAGCTAATCTACCTAACCCACCATTACCCAACGCAGCGTCGGGCTCTTGATGTAAAACATCCTCTAAGTTGAACCCGAGAGATTTTAAAGAAGTATCCGTGTTGTCTCTACAATTCAAATTAATCATGGCATTATCCATGGCTTTACCCATCAAAAATTCCAACGATAAGTAATAAACACGTTTACCATCATGAATCGTTTGTCTTTGTTGAGTATTGGCCCAGTCAATCACCAATTCGTCTCTAATCGTGATCGAAGACGCTTGATAAGCTGCTAAATCATCACAATTCAACATATTTCTACCCAATGTGGTTTCAACATGATTAATGAAGTTGCCTTCAAAGGTTACTTCATCATTAGTATTGGTCTTTCTGGAGTTTTCGTCTAATTTTGGATTCAATAATCTTAATTTGGTATGTTTCAACCAGGTTGCCTTGGAACGTTCAGGAATTTCAGCGTCTAATGATCTAATTTCATTGGGGGTGAACCCTGTATTAGTTCTTTTCAATTTTGGCAGTGGCAACTCCACTGGAGTAAGATAATCTCCCATGTTAGCGATAACGACTACTAGTTACTTTGCAATTGACGATCGACGATGGTTAACCTTTTTTTGCCAATTAACTGGTGGGAAAACTTTAAGGAAAACGGGGAGATAATAAGGAGGTGGAAATATCGATTGCAGAATTGCGACATTGTTAATAGACCCTGTAGAACTATAGAGAAGATGTTAGTATACCCAGCTCAACAATGATACCACTGTAAACGGAGGAGATGGGATATTAGAGGCGGTGAATTGGGGAAGCCACTAGAGGGTTATAAAAACACTTGAGGGTTATAGGGAGGTTGAACTGTTGAGTGAAATCACCCAACTAAAAGTCTCATCGATAACCCCATGTATTGCTAAGGGGGGTTATCGTGGTACCACTACCACTACCACTACAGAGGAGTGAATTGGTTGGACTAGAGATATCCACAAAGCTACATTATTGTCATTATTCAGATGCAATGGGTGCTGGGTTCTAATGCAGATGTCAGATAGGCTTATTTGAGATGTTAATCCATCAGTTTTCATCTCGTTAGTATCACCTATAAGCCTATACCTCATGGGGGCCCCTATACGATATAACCGCGATACTTGGGTTTTGGTAGCGTTTTATCACCTGGCAGTAAAGGGCCATTTGACTATTTTGACTAGCGGAAAACGAGTATCCACCAATAGCTGGTTACAATCTATGATTCTACACTTGCAAATCATTCCATGATCTGATGTCAGCAGAATATCTCATAAAGCTATCATCTATTATAACCGAGATACTTGGACCTAGCAGTAAAGGGCCATTTTACCATTTTGAATAGCAGAAATGGTTCTAGTCTACTATTATACACTTGCAAATCATTCCATGATGTAATGTCAGCATAATATCTCATAAAAGCTATCATAGATTATAAAAGCTATCATGGGTTTTGGTAGCGTTTTATCACCTGGCAGTAAAGGGCCATTTGACCATTTTGACTAGCGGAAAACGAGTATCCACCAATAACTGGTTACAGTCTACGATTCTACACTTGCAAATCATTCCATGATCTGATGTCAGCATAATATCTCATAAAGCTATCATAGATTATAACCGAGATACCTTCCAAACATTTATATCACCTGGCAGTAAAGGACTATTTAACTATTTTGACCAGCGGAAAAGGAGTAGCCATCAATAACTGGTTCCAACCTACGATTCTACGCCTACAAATCATTCTATGAACTAAATATCATCAAACATCTCATACAATCTGTCATAGGCCCCATTATCCATCCTCGATAAATCTGTTAAACCATCCAGTGCGGAAAATACCTAAACATCAATGAGTATCACTAGGGCGTTAACTTGGGATAATGATTTTGAACAACAATTCATTGCCATAAGTCCCATAGGTGACGAAGTGTTGCTATACCAGACCAACCATGAAGACCCTAACATCGAGACGAATGATTTGATTAAACTACACAGTCGACAGGGGTTTGATAATATTCAATGTATGTCATATTCATTGTATAATAAAGGGTTGATTAGTACTGGACAGTTAAATGGTAATATTTGTATATTTGACATTAATACTCCCAACTCCCTGATATTAAAATTAAGACCTAAGCAAAGTAGACCGTGTAATTCGGTTAGTTTTAATAATAATAGTTTAATTGCTGGAGGATTTGATAAGGGGAGGCAGGATAATAGTTTACAAATTTGGAATATCGAACATTATAGCAAATTAAGCTCCAATGATCATATCAAACGACCCCATTTTTCTTATATACCTAATGAAGCAGTGCTTTCCACGGTTTTCTATCCCGATAAAGAATTTAATTTAATTTGTGGATCATATAAATATCTAAGAGAAATTGATTTACGAATGGAACAACCAATTTTCCAAATAGCTACCAAATGTACCTTGGGTTTGACGATTGACCCGTTTCAAAATCATTATTTCTCATCATTTTCTGAAGATGGGTCATTATCTATTTGGGATAGAAGAAAATTAATCAGTACTAAACACAATAATAACTTTTTAACAGAATCTCCGGTATTGCAATTTAATAAATTATTAGATAATTCAAGATCAAAAAATAATAATCGTTGTTTAAGGTACTCTACCATCAGAAAAGGGGAATTTTCATCAATTTTTAACGGTGAAATTATTAGAAGATGGCAAACTGGTATTGTCCCATCAAATTCTTCAAAAAATACAGCAAAAACGTTGAATGAACAAACTAACAGTAATAACAGTACTACCACGACCAATAATACCGCAAAGAATATCGTTTCATCGCTTAAAAACCAGTCTAATCAATTATATAAACCCTATGAAAATTCATTATTTGTTTCACTAGTATTAGATGTCAAGCCAGATTTTTCAAGAATTATTTCATTTGACTATTCACCCGACTTAATCTCGACAACATCAAATAATTTTGTATGCATGAGACAGAGTGGTAGCGTTTTCCGAATGCCAGTGGTGGAATGCATCGAATCACTTGATTTCAATTCCTTTAATGAATTCGTAATGGTAGGTCCCGAAGGTGCCCTGACAAAATTTTCAAATGATACTAATAATTTCAAAAATTTAAAACAAAATAATTTACTAAATAGGATAAATGATTTTTCATTATCAAATAACGATTTAAGTAAATTAACTAAAAACGATTATGAATTAGAATCATTAATTGAGAATAATCGGAGAAAGGTTAAAAAATTAAGTGAATTTGACGATGATGATGATGACGAGGATGATGACGAAGAAGATAACGACGACGACGATGAAAAGTTTAATAGTATAGAAGGCGAAGAAGAGGAATTATCACAAACATCGCCGATTAATAACTTACTCGATGTATCACAAGTGGTAGACTATGATATCTGTTCTACCATTAGAAAAAGAGCTCATTTAGGATATGGCCATGATTGTGAAAAGAATATTAAAGTATTAGAATCAATTGATAATATGGATAACCAATTATCATTAAGAAATACTTGGAAATGGTTAAGTTTAGCCAAAAAGTCCCTTGATAAAGGTACCATGGTCTCTCAAGGTATCGATTTAGGATTTTTAGGGGTATTGGGAATTTGGAATGGGATTGAAAAATTAACTAATCCTAATCGATTCAGTAAAGATATCGAGACTTTAAATGATTCATTTTTTTCCAATACTATCAAGTCAATTGTTTCATCCAAGGGTAAAAAAGCCGCTGCCATAAATATCCCCAGTAATAGTGAACGTAAAGCTCAAAGAAAATTGTGTCTTATTGTATCGGGTTGGTATTTTAGCGATGAAGAATTTGATGAACGATTAAACATTTTGATTAACTTGGGATTTATTGAAAAAGCCGCTGGCTGGGCTGTGTTCCACGGTAACGTTAATAAAGCTATTGAAATATTAGCATCATCGAAAAAAAGTAGATTAAGATTAATGGCTACGGCGGTGGCAGGTTACTTAGCTTATAAGAACTCAAACATCAACAGTCCTTGGAAAGATCAATGTAGAAGAATGGCAAGTGAATTAGATGATCCTTACTTAAGAGCCATCTTTGCGTTTATCGCCGACAATGACTGGTGGGATGTGTTGGATGAACATAGTTTGCCATTACGAGAAAGACTAGGGGTAGCGTTGCGGTTTTTATCCGATAAGGATTTGACGGTATATTTGAATCGTATCGGTGATACCGTGGTGGCTAAAGGTGAATTAGAAGGGTTGATATTGACGGGGATCACCGCCAAGGGGGTTGATTTGATCCAAGGGTATGTAGATAGAACTAGCGATGTTCAAACAGCATCATTAATTGCCAGTTATGGATCACCACGGTACTTAATTGATAATAGAATTGATCACTGGATTGACTGTTATAGAAACTTATTAAACAGCTGGACAATGTTTAACATCAGAGCAAAATTTGATGTTAATAGGACCAAATTATCGAAAAATCGTAACGGTACATTGACGTTGAATTCAATTCCAAAGCAAGTTTATTTGCAATGTCCAAAATGTAATAAGAATATTCTGAAGCGGCCGTCGTCGAATAATACCAATTCCAGTGTCATGAATAGCAACAATAATAGTAGTAGTAATACCAATAATAATAATCTAATTATTAAACAATTTAATAAAATGTCAACCCCCAATAACCATCAAGATTTGAAAAATTGCATGAACTGTGGATCTCAATTACCTAGATGTTCCATATGTCTATTATCCCTTGGCACACCCATTCCCTTAGAAGAGTCGGAAAAGGTCGAAACAAATGGTGGGGGGTACGGTAATTTGAACCATAGTAGTAATAATATTAGTGCCATCATAGAGAATAAATTCAGAGAGTGGTTTAGTTTTTGTTTGAATTGTAATCATGGTTGCCATGCCTTCCATGCTGAAGAATGGTTTTCCAAGCATTATGTCTGTCCCGTACCTGACTGTAATTGCAGGTGCAATAGTCTTTAGCCAGTGCTGTACCTGACTGTAATTGCAGGTGCAATAGTCTTTAGCCAGTGCTGTACCTGGTTGTAATTGCAGGTGCAATAGTCTTTAGCCAGTGCTGTACCTGGTTGTAATTGCAGGTGCAATAGTCTCACCAGTGCCGTAAATTGTTGATAGCAAGCCTCTGAATATATAAAACTTTGTCTGCAACCCTGCTATTAGCCTCATACTAGGCTAACCATTAGTTAACCAGTAGTATCTTCAGTTGTGTAACATATCCCTGACTGGGGTGCTGCTCCTTGTACTATCGCTGATCAGATCGCACTTCTATAATTGGAAAATTATCAACACTATTTTCTTTTTGGAATCCAAAACACAAAATTCTCAAAAAACAATCGTTGAGTTTTTCATAATATTGAATTTGATCGTTCCCCACATACAGACGGATCGTACAAGTTTAGATAGTAGGGATAACTGAAAGTGCTGAAGGATCTAGTATATTTGAAATATCGATCAGAACATCAATTTTGTACCTTGAGAATAATTTAGGGAATACAAAAACCAACATAGACTTGGTAGTCAGATCTGGTTAATTTATTAGTAAAATAAATCAATTAACGTGTTTCAGAGATCAATACATTACAGCTTGATAGGATTAGGTGAAGGTCATTACGTTGATAAATTGAAACAGCTGATAAAGAAGTAAACGATGTCAGAACCCGTTGATAATAAAAGCAATCAGGTTTTAAATGATGTTAGAAATAAAATCGATAGAGAAAGGAAATTAATCCAAGGATTTCAAGCGTTGAAGAAGAATACCAATAACTCTGAAGTGATTCAAAGATGTAACAATCAAATCAGAGAAACCCAGTCAAATATTGATTATTTGACCGATACCTTGGCAAAATTATCGAGGCAGCAAGAAACTTCAAGTGAAAGTGACGGCAGCGGATTAAGCGGTCAGCCCTTGGGTAATAATCGGTCGAGGCCAATGTATACTAGATTCGATTTAATTAAATACGATGGTCCTTCATTAGGTCACAGAATCCAGTATATGTTGCAACAATTGCAATTTAAGTTGCAAGTTGAAAATCAATATAAGCAGGCTAATGAAAAGATTTCGCAATTGTATTTAATGGACGGTGATAAATCAAGTAGTATTGCTGCCCAAGGTGGGAAGTTAGAAAGCGATCAAAGAATCCAGTTATTAAATAAGGCATTGAAAAGATACCAAGATTTGCATATTGATGTTGAAGAAGTTACCAAGGATATGGAAATCATGAACACCCCGAAATATTCTCGTAAACCATTATCGGGTAAATTATATATTTCTATTACTTGTGTCAAGGATATTGATCATATTGCGTCGCCGATGTTTTCCAAAAAACCTGAATCATTAGTTTCGATTAAAGTCGATGATGTTGAAAAGGGTAAGACCAAAGGGTCCAGAACCGGCAAATGGAACGAAGAGTTTATCATTGATATTGATAAGGGCAATGAAATTGAATTTTCAGTTTACGATAAATCTTCCACTAATTTAGTGCCTGTAGCCGTGAATTGGGTGTTGTTATCTGATATAACCGAAGAACTTCGTAAGAAAAAAGTTGCTAATGACACTGGTAATGAAGGTTGGGTGTCAGCTTCAAATTTATCCGCTAATACTAATACTTCATCAACGTTAAACAATAGTACCCTTAGTGGCAATACTACTTACCCTAATACCGGTAATAATAACCCTGCCATTCCTGAATCCGATATAGGCACTTCAACTACCCCGACCAATTCGTCAAAAGATCATAAAAATGTTCAAATTAATACTTGGCTTAATTTAGAACCGGTAGGTCAAATATTAATCAGTTTAAGTTTTGATAAATCACAATCCGGCGGCAGAAAACAATTCATGGGTGGTTTAGGACGTCAAGGTGCCATCAGACAAAAGAAAGAAGAAGTGTTTGATCAACATGGCCATCAATTTGTCCAAAAACAATTTTATAACATTATGTGTTGTTCTTTATGTGGAGAATTTTTAAGATACACAGGATTTCAATGTCAAGATTGTAGATTATTATGCCATAAAAAATGTTATCAAAAGGTGGTTACTAAATGTATTTCGAAATCCACCACTGATTTGGATTCTGATGAAGCGAAATTAAACCATAGAATCCCTCATAGATTCGAACCAACCTTAAACAGAGGTACGAAGTGGTGTTGTCATTGTGGGTATATATTACCATGGGGTAGGAAAAACGTTAGGAAATGTAATGAGTGTGGAGTCATGTGTCATGCCCACTGTACTCACCTCGTTCCCGATTTTTGTGGTATGTCCATGGATATGGCCAATAAAATATTAGCTACCATCAAATCAACCCCTAAACCAGTTACAAAAGATAAACCAAAACCTCAAATTAATTTATCCAAAGCAAATAATGTGCAAAATTATCAACAAGGTCAACCGCAATATCATCCAACATCTGCTACTCCCACGCCAATTAGAGCCGGATTCGCCAGTATGGATAGCAGTAGCAATGTATACAATAATGGGTTCAATAGTTATGCATCATCAAACGATAATTTATCGAAAATCCCATCCGCTCACTTGGAAACAACCTCAGATAATTTGAGAAACCTTTCGGATGATGAAAGTGAAACCAGTAATAACAAATTACCTACCATGATTTCAAACCAATATCAATCACCCGTCAAAGAACATCCTTATAAACAACATGCTCACAGAAGACCACCACCACCCCCAGTACCACCAGTTCAGCAATATGAATCACAACCACAAGTGCCATCCATGGATAATAACTATTCTCAACAATATGAGCCTCAGCCATACGAGCCAAATCCACAAGATGAAGATATAAATCGTCAATCCATGATGATGGATCCTGGTGATTACACTTTTGCCTCGACAAAGTCCGAAGAATTATTACCAGGTACCAACAAGGGAGAATCACAATTCGAACCAAGCAATCCGTTTGAACCTACCAGTAATCAGTTTGATAATTTTGATTATAATAATAAACATACAATGCCATTGATTAATGAACCAATTGAACAGAGCCCACCAGCCCCTCCACCACCAGAGCCTCCAATTCACCACCAAGCACCAATGGAATCAATACAACCTCATCATATGCACCAAGCATCGGAGAGTTCAATTAGATCACAATCACCAAAATTAAAGGAAAAATCTCCCCATAAAAGTAGAAAGAGAAGAAGAAAAATTGGATTAGATGATTTCCAATTTTTGGCTGTGTTAGGTAAAGGGAATTTCGGTAAAGTTATGTTAGCTGAATCAAGACACACCAACAAATTATGTGCGATTAAAGTGTTAAAGAAAGATTTTATAGTTGAAAATGATGAAGCAGAAAGTGTTAAAAGTGAAAAACGAGTATTTTTAACCGCTAATAAAGAAATGCATCCATTTTTGTTAAATTTACATTGCTGTTTCCAAACGGAAAATAGAATTTATTTTGTAATGGAGTATATTTCCGGTGGTGATTTAATGTGGCATATTCAAAAATCAAGATTTTCTGCTAAAAGAGCTAAATTTTATGCTTGTGAAGTATTATTAGGCTTGAAACATTTCCATGATAATGGTATCGTTTACAGAGATTTAAAACTAGATAATATTTTGTTAACTTCCAAAGGGCATGTTAAAATTGGTGATTATGGTTTATGTAAAGAAAACATGTGGGATAAACACACTACGGGGACATTCTGTGGTACTCCAGAGTTTATGGCACCGGAAATTATTAGTGGTAAGCAGTATACGAGAAGTGTCGATTGGTGGGCATTTGGAGTGTTATTGTTTCAAATGTTATTATGTCAGTCACCATTTAAAGGTGATGACGAAGACGAAATTTTTAATGCTATTGAACACGATGATGTCAAATATCCAATCAGTATGCCCAGACAAACCGTATTGGTGTTACAAGCGTTGTTAACTAAAGATTCAGCTTTAAGATTGGGGTCCAGTGAAAGAGATGCTTTAGATATTATGGACCATCCTTATTTCCAAGATATCAACTTTGATGATGTGTTGAGTTGTAGAATCCAACCACCGTATTTACCAGAATTAACTAGTGAACATGATTATTCGAATTTCGATAAAGAATTTACATCAGAAACCCCAAGATTAACTCCCGTTGAAACAGTGTTAACTTCGGAAATGCAAGAACAATTTAGAGGATTTTCTCACATTTCTGAAGATGCTGTTATATAAATGGTTTGAACAAACAAACAAACAACCGCAGAGAGCCATACCGACGAAGAAGAAAAACAATGTTAGTATTATACTGTATTATATATTTTAATAATAATAATATGTGAATAATAGTAATTTCTATAATTTCTATAAATAGTTTTACATTTAACTGGGACTCTATAAAAATAATGCAAATGGAACATAAAGCAAACAACAACGAGCTACAAAGGCAAACATGCAGTGGGATTTCTAAACGATAATGCAACAACCAGATTCTGATTTTTCTTTAGTATTTCTTGATCTTTTCGACGTTGAAACGCTTGGTATTTGATGGTTTGATGGTTCGGTAAGTTTTGACGGTGATTTCGATTTCAAGACCGTTAAATTTGATAACGTTGGTTTGGCGTCCGATGACTTTGGTTGTGACGTACACGTCTCAAATGATTCGTTGACGTGATCAAGACCAAGTTCAATGAGTGGCTCATTAGTTGAAGGTGCTGCAAACGAGTTACTTTCGAATTTGGGGATCTCAATATTAATGTCATTTAAATCTAATGTATGAAACGAATTATTTGCAGTGGGTATGGGACTTGACGTCTTGTAATGTGTTATTGGAGAACTAGGGAAGGTGGGTAAATCAGGCGTGGGTGTTGGTGAGCTTAACACTTCCTTTAAGGATTGTAGTGATGATGACATATCGTACTGTCTGAATGAAGACGACAATTTTCTTCGATTTGATTTTGTTTCAATAATGGAATCCACTAATGGCTTAAAACAATCATCGATTCTTATACTCATTTTAGCACTAACTTCGATAAATGATAAGGCATTTATGTTATTAGCAAACACTTCTCCTTCTATATAATCCACAACTCTTTCATCTTCCAAATCACATTTCAATCCTACAACGGTAATGGGTGGTAAATCGGTTCTTAAATCATGAATTCTTTCATAAGTTTCCATCATGGCGAGGAATGATGTTTCGTCGCTAATCGAATAGGTTAATATTAACCCGGAGTTGTTTAATAATTGCATCTTCCTTGAGGTTGAATAATTATCTTGACGGGAAGTGGTATCTAATATCGTAATCTCAGTATAGTTGCCATCATTTCGAAAAACTTTGGTAAATAACTCTTCGACGTCTGAGTCAACCTTCTCAATATACCCTCTATGGAGGTAATTCAAAATTAACGATGATTTTCCAATCCCTTCACCACCTAATACACATATATCATAGGGTTGAGTTACCGTATCTAAATTATTTTTCAATTTGTTCATCGGATGCTCTTGTGAATAGTGGTACAGACCAGTGAAAATTTTCTTCACCGTCCTGTTGTAATAGTGATCGAATAGCTGTGAAGAGCTTTGCAAAAAATGATTAAAAAGGAAGGTAGAAATTCCAGCCGTTGTCGCATCTTAAAAATCTGAAACAATCGGAGTTATTCCACTGACCGCGACATTCGCTTAATCGTTTAGAGTCAAATAGGAATAAATGAAGAATCGGGAATAATTGGGGAATCAGAATCAGGAAAAATTACACGATGAACTCCAACGATGCTAGTGATGATTGTTGGACTTTCTGTTTTGAACTTAAATCAACGATATTTTTTCGTTTGCCATTGTTTAGAGATTTAGATATTATTTAGATATTATTTAGATATTGTTTAGATATTATTTAGGGATTAAGAAGCAATTGTCTTGGTATGTATTAAGATTTTATATCCAACCAGGGGTCAAGATGGAATTAACTGTAGTCTTCATCATCGGAATTTAAGTACTTGGAGTAATCATCAGCCGAAGCGAACACTGGTAAGTCCTTGACCTTTTGTTTCTTAGATTTGGACTTGGATTTTGGTTCTGGCTCACCTTTACGTTTTTTAGGTGGCTCTTCAGGTTCGGAATCTGGGAACTCGAACTCTTCACTATCAAATTCATCATCATTATCTATAAATGCTTCACCTTCACTGTCGTCGAATTTCTCGGTGATTTCTTCTTGTTCTTGATCTTGGCCTTGATCAATTTCTGGCTGGTCTATTTCTTCATCATCTATTTCAGCGTCTTCATCATCGCCAATGTCTTCACCATCAAGGTCATCGTCTAAATCAGAGAAATCTTCATCATCAAATCCGACAGATTCATCATCAGAATCGGCTTCAACATCGGGTCTTGATTTAACTAACGCACTCCAAACTTGATCATCGTCCAAATCAGATTTATCACCTTCATCTTCATCATCATCATTAGCTTTCTTACTCTTGACTTTGGAAACTTTAGTGGTGAAATATTGATGGAAGAATTGTTCGTGGGGTTTAATATCTTGAGACTTTTTGTTCAACCAGTTTTCAGTATTTACAGGAAGCTCACTGTTCATAACATTAGTGGCTTTGACCAATAATGAACCTGTATGGGCCCCACCTAACGGTTGCATAATAGACGAACCCTTGGTAATTGGCTTTTGCTTTGAATTTTTATACACAAATCTATCCAAGAAATGACTTAAAGTATATAATCCCAAATCTGGTTTAGGTTGGGATTCACCGTCTAATAATGATTGAGCATAAATGGCAATGGTTGGATGGTAATGATTTAAAAATTGGTTAATTTCCCATAATGATGATTTATCAGCGTTGGCAAATTTTGGATCTCTTTTCTTACTATCATATTGTTGGTCATCTTGATTTTCTGGAGTAGTTTCATATTTTGAACCTTTTTGATCTGGACTTTTTTCAGATTTTACTTCAACTTGTTTGTTTTGTTCTTTATCATTATCATCTTCAACTTCAGGTCTTGAATTAAAATCAATCATTAAATCTTGAATTTGGGGAAAGTCTTTTGATAATTCTATTAATAAAAATAACATACCACTTATAGTTCCAATATTAAGCCAATGATTCGAAATTTGCAAGATTCTTTTCACAAATGCTAAAATTCTATTAACTGATGTATCATTTTTCAAAGATTTAAATAACAAATTCAAATAAATACCTTGCTTGGAAGAATTTAATAATCTTTGATCTAATAATGATTCATACAAGGTTTTATAGTATCTATCGGGATTCAAGTTTTGTTTAGTTATAATATGATGCACTAAAACTAATGCTTGAACGGAAGTATTAAAATTTGATGAATGGGTGATTTTAAATAATGTGTTCAAATGTTTATCATAAGTTTCATTCAGCAAACTCGAAAATGGGAAAGCACGATTTAAACCAGTTAATAAAGCTGAAAATAATTTTGAATTTTTTTCTTCAATTAATTCACTTTCAGTTTTGACGGATTGTTTAACGGATTTACCACCCTTTTTACCCTTTTTGAAGTTTTTACGGTTATTTTTTCTACCCTTTTCAGATTTTCCCAAAAGCTTATCATTGCCATTGCCCAATTCTTTAGTCTTTGGATCACTTTCAATTAAAATCTTTTGGAAAAGTGAAAAATAAGTATTGATCAAAATATTTGCTAGTTCATCATCTTTTCTGGTTAAAATAGTTTGATTTAAAGTTAATATACCATAATATTGAGCATTATGTTCGACGTTGGTTTTGAAAATCGTATCGACTATCGAATTAACAATGATTTTTTTCATGGCTGGATGAGCTTGTTCTAATTGTAAAATTTGAAATGATGTTTTACCCGCTACTTTATTTTCAATATCACCTAATTTATCAACTCCTAATCTCAATAAATTGGCTTCTTGTTCAGGTTTAGCCTTTAACAAGTCGAATAAATGACTTAAAATGTTCATTTTAACATGGACAATTGGATCATGACATAAATGCCCTAAAATTTCAATTAATTTGAAATAGGATTTTTTAATATAATCTTCAAAATAGTAAATTGCTACCTGCGTATCGGAAAGGGTAGTGGATAATGGTCTTTTGTTGAATGATAATAATTTTCTATCAGGTAATAAACCATTAACTAATAAATCCTTATATGCATTAATTGCTTGTAATGCTGCAGTTCTTGATTTTTTTTCACAAAAATATAATAATGTATCCAACGCTTTAATATTATGCATTGGACTTTCTTGAATTAACAATGTCAACGCACTGATTTTATCATTCAATGTACCATCTTTTAAAATTTGTGATAAAAACTTTTTTTGACTATTATTGGATGTGAATTCTTTTAAGTAAGCTTCATTATCAGTAGTGATGACATTAGTAGCCCTTTCGTATAATCTTTCAATTCCAAATTTATCTAATCTTTGTGGTTCGAAATTTGGTAATGGTGTGTTGTACCAATCTAAACGACCGGGAATTTTAAGTTTTGAATTATCAACCGCTGAAAAGTCAGTTATTTTACCTTCATCTTGAGCTGGATTTTCTTCTTTCTCTTCTTTTTTCGGTTGTTTAATTACCACTTTTTCTTCTTCTTTTTCTTCTTCTTCTTCTTCTTCAGATTCTTCTTCTTCTTCAGATTCTTCTTCTTCTTCTTCAACTTCTTCAACTTCTTCTTCAACTTCTTCAACTTCTTCAACTTCTTCTTCAGCTTCTTCTTCAACTTCTTCAGCTTCTTCGTCTTCGTCGACTAACTCTGGTACATCTTCAACAATATCAAGTTCCCCTTTTAATCCAATACCTTTAATAAATTTGCTTAAATCATCTTTAATATCATCAATATTATCATCACCATCAAACTCTTGTTCACTTTGGTCATCGTCTTTAAGACCCTTTAATAATGCCAAGTCGTCGTCAGTGGCCCCCAATGATAATGCTTCACGTCTTAAAACATCTTCTTCAGTTTCATCATCATCATTTGATTTCTTTGCAGTGGATTTAAAATTCTCTGATTTTGATTTTGGTTTCGGTTCAGACTTTGATTTCGATGGTTTCGGTTCGGACTTTGATTTCGATGGTTTCAATTCCTTAGAATTGGATTTCTTCAGCTTCTTATCTTTAGATGAAGAGCCTAATTTACTAGCTATTTTATCCTTTAAGGATGTTAAATTAATTCTAGTATCCATTGTATCTTAATCTCATCTCATTTTTCAAATTATTTTTCATCTCGTTCCCCTGGAGACGCTCACGTGATTCTAATTGTTATACATAGTAGGATTTTGATTCTAATGAATATAAGAAGCCAATACGTTCATAGATAAGTACCCTACTAAGGTTAATATATTGAACCCAATAAACCACCGTTGTGTTGAAATCCTTTAATCCACTATAGCACCAATTAACTGATCGAATCCAAACCTGATGAACGTCAGCATCTACAATACGTTGAAATGGGTAACAAAGCAGATATCAAGGAGACAGACCTTGTAACCTTGTAGAATATCAATCATTTAATTCATCAGTTCCATGTGGTAACTATCTGGCCCGTCCTATTGCTTGCCCGAATTATCGTTGCCTAGGATCTTTGCCCGAACATATTGATGTAGTTAGAAATGAACAAAATCAAACAGCTACGCAAGCCATCCTCGGAGTGAGGTACTCTATCGACTCTACAGGAGGATGGCTAGGGTCACCCAGCTTATCTTCGCTAGTAATCCATCATCTGACATAACGGCAGGTTAAAACCCCCCACCACCACTGGTGGGGGATGTCGTCAAAAAAGCAATGACTTCATCACCAGACTGGATAATGGTTTTTCCGATATAAAGTGCCAGAGTCTATTTTTCTCCATTTTGCTCCTTTTTTTTAAAATCAACAATAGTTACTTGTATAACGGCGATCGATTATCACAAAAGATATGAGCAGCGACCAGATAATATGGCCACCAACTTCATCAACTAATAAACAGCGGAACCTAGAATCCACGTTTGATTTACCGTGTAATTACACTTTGCTTAAAAAACCCCTAGGTGAAGGATCGTATAGTGAGGTGTTTGAATGCAAACACAATATAACGTCAAAGTATTATGCTGGGAAACGATACACTAAACGATTAATGTTTGGTATGGAACCAATGATGCAGAATGAATTTGAAATTTTGAAGATAATAAGTATGAATAACCCTCATTTACTAACATTGATAGACTATTTTGAAACAGAAAAGTATCTTTTTTTGATAACTGATTTAGCCAAAGGGGGTGAATTATACGATAGAATTGAGAAAAACTCATGTTTAAAAGAATTTGAAGTTGTTAGCATTACAAATGAAATTTTGGATACCTTATGTTACTTAAAAGATAACAAAATCGTTCACCGAGACTTGAAAGCTGAAAATATACTATTTCAAACCAAGCATTCCAACGAAATCTTGATTGCAGATTTTGGAGTAGCCAAAATTTTAGAGAACGAATCTAAATTGAAGGGTAAATGTGGGACATTAAGTTATATGGCACCAGAAATGTTTGACCAACAGTATGATTTTGCCATTGATATGTGGTCACTAGGAGTATTGGTGTACTTTATGTTGTGTGGATACTTCCCATTTGACTGTGAAACTGATGATGAAACGATAGAGGCAATAACAACCGGAGATTATAGATTAGAGCCGAGTGAATATTGGGATCATATAAGCAGTGATGCTAAAGATTTTTTACATCAGTGTTTTAAGATAAATCCCACGGAGAGAATTACTTGTCACGACGCAATGCATCATCCGTTTTTGCATTCATTGAATCGATCATCATCCAGTATTGCCTTGATTAATAAATTACGTGAATCGTTAGTTACGATGAAATCATCATCGAACTTAAATCAATTAAGAAATCAAAGTTTTAATAATTTGAACAATTTGAAATTAAATCATTCCATGTCATCAAATTCCATTTCATTATTAGGGCCCATGTCATCCATTTCTGCTACATTATCTGGGACAGTGTCTGGCACATTATCTGGAGCTCTATGCCAATCTCCTGAGATGATTTCAAAGTTTAATACTCCCATGACATCAACCAATGTATCAAGAGTGCAAAGTCAAGAAAAACTAGAAACCCTTAAACCAATAGCCACCACCCATCAACAACACGAAGCTATATTTCAAATATAGAATATAAAAGATGTTACATAGACGAATAATGAATACAACGAATCAGCTACTTTCTCCTCTATACGGTTGCTATGATACAATACTATATGGGCCATGGCTTACTTCGGCTACAATAACATCATTGCAAATGTAGTACTCAATACCGCTTTTGAATCACATCAAATAATATGTACTCTGTCAGATGTCCCCAGTCGATACGCGCATCTAAAAACAAACTGTTGTGGTAAGCAGATCAATCATCATGGGATACGAGACAAAACCAAGGGAAGAACGTGATTTCAAAGAAATATATCCTGACTTAGATGAATGCAAGGCATTGCCGGTGTTTATTGTCAATAACAGCAAAGAATCGTTGCATGAGTACCAGGAGAAAATGGATATGAATCAACCTATTGTAGGGCCATTGAATCAAATTACATTCTACAAAGTCCCCAAACCCATTACTGATAATATTAAATTAGATAGATTATTAGCTGAATATGGATTTCAGGATCCGAATAAACGATTGAAACGAATTATAGGCAGCTATCATCGACCATATGAAAGTGACAATAATGAACAAATTCAGGATCTTGTAGTTAAGAAACGAAAACTAGTTGAGTATGATATGGACGAACAGGATTACCTTTATTTAAATCATTTGAACGAGCACTTGGTTTATAAGTTGCCTCCAGGGTATTTTGAAATATTAATAACGATATTAGAAAATGAGTGGTTGAAATTAGAGAGTGACATGAATCTGAATGAAGATGAATCGATAATAACGAACACAGTTGATTATCAAGGGATAATTAACGATGAAGAATATGGTAATGATGATGGGATTGTCGGTGGGTTGCCCGACGACCAAAAATGTGCTATATGTAACGATTCAGACTGTGATAATAGTAATGCGATTGTGTTTTGTGATGGTTGCAATATTGCAGTTCATCAAGAATGTTATGGGGTTGCATTCATACCCGAAGGTCAATGGCTATGTCGAAAATGTATGATCAATAAGCATAAGCAATTTGACTGTATATTTTGTCCTTCGAAAACAGGAGCTTTTAAACAGTTGGATAATAGTTTATGGTCCCATGTTGTATGTGGATTATGGATTAATGAATTATATTTTGCCAATCCTATTTATATGGAACCCATTGAAGGCATTGATTTAATCCCCAAACTGCGATGGAGATTGAATTGTTATATATGTAAATTAAAAGTTGGAGCCTGTGTTCAATGCGTGAATAAGAATTGTTTTTTAGCGTATCATGTTACGTGTGCTAAAAGAGCTAAATTATGTATGCAGATGACTAAAGGTGTTCAAGGTGGTGTTCATAATAAACTAACGCTAAAGTCCTATTGTGATAAACACACCCCGATAAATTATTATTTAACTCAAAATGAAGTAATCCAAGGAATTAATAAAACAAGAAATTTTTTCAGGAATTTAAAATTAATTAATTTGAAAAATGACGAACTAAACAAGACTAAGAAATTGAATAATAAGTTGAACATTTTTAAATGGAAAACCGAATTAAATACCCCCATTGCTCCAAAAGTCTTCAGTATAATATTGCTTGAAAAATTAATTAGTTTTAAATTAGATGAAATAAATGATCGAACCTCGGGTCGAATAAAAGGTTTAGGTAATCGAATTTCGTTAACCAAGGAAGAATTTTACACAAATTTAGAAAAATTAAGTAATGATATTTGTAAGTACTGGTGTTTAAAACGTGAGATTAAAAATGGAGCATCTTTGATAAGAAAAAATAATAATTTAATTGATAATATTGTTTATGGAGGTAATGAATCAAATAACGAAAAATTAAATTTCAGTAAAGTATTGAAAGATGATTTAAATAAATTAATAAAATTGACCGAGCTAAATGTAACGAAACAAATGTTAATAAGAGAAAAAATAATCAATTATAATAAAATAACTCAAATTACCAAATTCCCCATTAATATTTTAATTGATAAGATAATTGAAAAAATAGGTCTATTGGATAACAAAAAAATTCTTAAAAATTATAGGAAGGGGAATTTAAATGAAATATTTGACAAAAATGGTAATTTAGAGTATGATACTTTAGATGAATTTATAGGGGATATAGAACAATTTAATGATAAAATTGTTAAAGATAACAAACCAGGTAACAGTGTTGTTAAATTGAGTAAAAAAATGGTTGATATGGTGAAGAAATTTGCAGTGGAGGAGTATAATTTTGATGATTTGGAAATGATAAGAGAAAGGGGACCAGCCACCGTAGGACTTGAGCCGGAAAAACAACATCATGCAGATGCCGAACATCATGCAGATGCCGAACATCATGTATATGCCGAACATCATGCATATGCCGAACATCAAGAAGACTTCCAGCAAGAGGTAGAGTACCAACAAGAGGTGGAGTACCAGCAAAAGGCACATCAACACCAAGAGAATGTAGAACATGAGGAAATTCTGACGCAGGAAGAAAGTGAATTAAGTGATTATGAAATTCTTGAAAATTCCCAGGAATTAATCTTATCGAGTTTTTTACAGCCATAGACACTTTTATTATTAAATGTTGATTTAATTGACTGAGATGCACGAGTTTTACATTCCCTGATGAGGTCCACAGCTACCACTTGCTTAAAACAGAAATCGTCTACCTGATTTCATCTATTTCAACATCAAATGGCATCTTTGGTAGCATAAGCATATACCACCAATTGTTGGTTAAAACTGCATGAAAATATATTGAATATGATTAACATGTACCAAAATGTTTAAAGACATTAATTGGGGAAAAGTTAACTTTATAAAAGTTAATTTTATAACTCAATACAGTAATACAACCTACTACTAATGTATAATAATATTAAAAATTGGGTCAAGTGTAGCATAAAAGAGCTTGGAAGAGCTTGAAACACCATAAAAGACCTTTACAAATATCTTGAAAGTCTTGTATGGACCAAATTCACCCAATTTTTTTTAATAAGCGTCCCGACAGTGGACAGAGATTGGGGGAAAAACGCATTGAGCCCTTCGAGGGATGCGTTATTCTAGACTCTTTGAAAGTTCATAGATTCGTTTAATAAATTTGCTATCGGTAAACCTTCTAATCGATGTTACATATAAAATGTATTGAATATTGTTTCAACTTCAAACCTAATCAAAATAAGCTTTAAATATGGGTACCTTAAAAAAACCCAAAAGAATAGTGGATTGTCCACAATGGACCAAGCGAAACTATATTGCGAGAAACTGTATTGGGTGAAAGAAATATTTTTTAATAGACTCAATTTAACGATTGACTCTGTATAAAGGGGACCTGGCACAGAAGCACAGAGGTGGCCAAGTATCCATAACAGAACATGTAACTTGATATAGAAAAGATATTTTTTACAGATAGTTTGCTAATGGAGTCTGTGACACTACGAGTTTATAACCTGAATTAACGATATCAATAAAACGGCACTAAAATGAGCTTTTCTAGACGATATAATAGGAACAATGGAAACAGTAAACATAACCACAACATGAAGAAGATATAGGGGAGAGAACACGAAATGTGTCAGACAATAACAGGGTTGAAGGGTCCTGTAAAGCAGGTTATCAAGCTGTTTCAAGCAGTTAGCAAGCAGTTAGCAAGCACGTAGCAAGCAGTTATCAAGTTAGCAACAGTTATCAAGCAGTTATCAAAACAGGATACAGGTGTACAATGCGATGAGGCGAGGTTATGATTTCCAACCCAACCCAACCCATTAAACCCGACACACCGCTAAAGGTACAATGTCCAGTCTATCGACGTAGCTAGCGTCAAAGATACTCTTTACTGTCGTTGTAGTGGTTGGCTACAGTGGTGATCGACTTCCGTTTCCAAATATATTAAATTTACCTAATTCGACTCTATTGATCTCTAACACCTCCTTCTCAAACTCTAAACCACCATTTAGACCAAGTGTGACGTAAAAACGATGGTTCACCGACCCACGTCCAACAGTCGACTACAACAATTAGTTACCACTGGTATACGGGTCCCGCCTAGTGCCACCAATGTTTTTTTGATAAAGAATTCAACGGTAAAACACCACGATGGTTTCACCATCACTACTAATCTGCAGTGAGTTACAGAGGAGAATTCTGTTATATTACATTGACGAGGATAGTTTTTCTTATTTTGCCCAAATTGGGCAATTTTGCTAGTTATAGGATAATAGAATAAGTAGATGTACATTTGATTGGACCCACGTAGGATCCTCCATGCAAGACCACCCTTGTGTTCTTCCAGTGAAGGTGCAATCTTGTATTGTGATAGTGGACTGTGGGAACTCTGGGAGCTGGGAACTCTGGGAGCTGGGAACTCTGGGAGCTGGAAATGCTAGGTTGTGACTTGGGCTGCGTTAGATCTACACCCATATCCAGTTGCTGACAGCGTTCACAGTCCCCGACAGCATTAGGAGATGGCGTGCTATACCTAGGGCCTGTTATAGCTGGCACCTGCTATAGCTAGCACCTAAAGCCTTGCAACCATAATAAATCCTGGCTCAGGGGCCCTGAAACCACGCTGGCAGTTTTAACCATCGCCAAAATTTACCCTGGCTCTAACTGGTTAATTCTCGAATTGCCAACTGCTAATCCACATTACCCACATAAACTTGAAAAAAATAAATGAAAAAATTGTGAAAAAACGAAAAAAAAATAATGAGATTCACGCATAACGACTTAAACTGAAAAATAAACATCGAAAGCTGTTCACTCAAAAGGAGAAGTTTAGTTAAAAAACCTCAAACAGTCTAAGTTTTTTTCCCAGCTACCGCTTCATCATCACTTCGGTATAGTTATAATCTGTAGACCCCCTGGACGTTCTATAGTGTTGATTGTGTTGTTTTTTTTCGTGTTTTGTATCAATATTGTCGCTCCTTTGTACCGTTTGTTACCTATATTGTTGTGCCTGCTAACCGCTGAATATCAATCATAGCGTTTACTATCATTTTACATATTTCACATCATTTTATATCATTCACAGCGTTTTATATATTTCACATTGTTTTATACTGTTTTCTGGTTCACGGTTTTACCTGTTTCACTGTTTTATATTCGTTAGAAAATTTCGTTCATTCACATTCATTTTATCCCTGAGTATTTCATCGTTGAGTTAGTATTTATCCTAAGTCAGCGTTTCATTGTTGAGTAGTCTTTCATCGTCGAGTAGTATTTCATCCTAAGTTAGCATTTCATCGTTGAGTAGTCCTGCATCGTTGAGTAATATTTCATCCTTAGTTAGCATTCATTCTAGGTGAGTAGTGTTTCATCGTCGAGTTAGCATTGATCCTAAGTTAGCCCCCATAGTAACTCATTATGTCCCATACCCCAATAACACCTGTCACCAAAAGTAAAAAATTACCCATGATTGTGGATATAGCTTTAGATGATAACGGTAAACAATTGTATCAAATCCACGAATCTTCCAAATTCATTAGGAAGGAAATGCCCAAATCTACCAAATTTTACCAAAACCAATCCACCGATTTGATCGATGATAATTTCCAAGATAAAACCCCCATCAGAAGAATTTTAGGCACCATAAGTCCCAGCACCTTGAACAAGAAAAATAGTGACGACGAAGATGATCAGCATTTTGATAACTTTAATGAAAATGAAATGAAGGATGATTTTTTGAACTACCAGTTTGAGTCAAATTTACCCGATCAATTATCAAATTCCTTGCCAAATTCGGTGCCAACTTCTAACATAAATTCATTATCCAATTCATTATCCGGCTCACTATCTGAACAAGGTCAATTTGGACACTTAAACGAGCCAAGTGGCCCATCAAATCAAATTCCATCGCAAGTAGCAGGGCAACTACCAGGACAAGTGACCGAAATGCCAGAACAAACTTCCAATCAATCAAAAGAGGAAACTGGCAAATCGCATGATATTTGGTCCGACGAAGTAGAACAAGCATTCGAAGAAGTTTTATCCATCATTCCCAAAAACGGTTTAAATAAAATTAAAATTAGCGGTAGGTCATGTGGACGTAATGAATTGATTTCTGATTATATTTTAACTAAAACTGGAAAATTTAGAACTAGAAAACAAGTATCTAGTCACATTCAGGTTATTAAAAACCTAGGACAGAAATTTAATATCATTCAGTTAATCAATGAAGGTCCTATGTTTAATAGTGAAGAGGAGCAGTTGGAGAACATGAAAAAATTTGAAGAAATATTTAGTAAAATTAACTTGGACAAGAGTTTAGGATTAAATAAGAAACGTCAATTTAATGAGTTCAATCAAGCATTGAAAAAGAAAAAACCTTCATTTTCTTCATCTTCAAATCCTTCCGATGCAAATAATGCTTCAAGTGGTACTTCAACTGCCAACACTAATGCTACTACTACTAGCAATGGTGTAAGCTTATCGATTGAAAATTTCTACATGTCAGTTTACGATAACCTTTTAAGTAATCCCATTATTTTATCGTTGCAGAACAATCATGAAATTAAAAGTTTAAAATTGAAGCCCAATGCTAATATTTCCAATCGATTCCCCGATTTGAATGATTTTAAAACTTTCCCCATAATCCACAACTTGGTCAAATTGAATTTACCGAGTTTACCTATGAACTACACCATTGAGAATGGGTTGAAAACCAATTTCACTATAAAAGGTCCGTCCAGTGCAAGTGATTCAGTTTCCATATTCACCATAATTTATAACTACGGTAAAGAGGTTTTCAAAATTAACGAAGACTCCATAAAGTTAAACACCAATAATAATTTTCTTATTAAGTTTTGGAAATACTTTTTAACCAATGAATTAATTAATGATTCAAATAATTTAAATCATTTAACCATAAAACAAATCATTTATGAAAACTCCAACAACGGCAATTTAAACAATTTAAAATTAGCAAAACTGAAAATAAAAACCATTTTCTTATGGGAATTTTTAAAAGTTGATGACTTAAAACAAGCCATCACTACCACTTCAAAATTATCGTTACCTGATGAAATCATCCCCCAAGTGATAAGTTATCCCTATGAATACAGTGGTAGTACTAATAATAACGACGCTCCATCGGCTGCGCAATCCGCAAGCCAACCTTCCAGTCAACCTTCCAGCCAACCGCTAAGCGCAAACCCCCCAGGAACTTATCCTGTTTCATCAAGTTTACCCAATTCTTCAAATTCGCTAACCACATCATTACCACAGTCGCTCAATTCAATGCCATCGTCGATTCAAAGCAATATGTTATCGAATTCGTCATACTTGCCTGACATCGACGACGAGTACTTTGACAAAGAGAAACTATCCAAACCCCAATTGGTGCAAAAGAAATTCCAAGCATTGCAGCATGATTATTATTCGCAGCCATATTACTATCATCAAGATCCTCACCAATCTGGTGCCTCCCAATCCCTCCCAGGCGGCTCCGTGCCACCACCTCCCCAGCACCAACCTCACCCTCAATTGCAACATCATATCACCCAGCAGCAAGCTGCTGGGCAAGCTGCCGGTCAAGCTATGGATTACGATTACCAATTTTTTTATGATGCAAACTATTTAGAGTATTAATTTGACTCTGTCGCATTTAATATAATCGCAACCTCACTAAATTTTTTCGATAATCTCTGTAACTGATATAAAACATTTAACGAATAAACATGGATAAACAAGTTGTCGGTATCTTGGGTGGTGGACAGTTGGGTCGTATGTTGGTGGAATCCGCCAATAGACTAAATATCACCACGAAAATTTTGGATCAAGGATTATTAACACCAGCTAAACAAATTAACGCTGCATCGGATCATGTTGATGGATCATTTAAAGATGTTGATGCTATTAGAGAATTAGCTAAAGGTTGTGATGTGTTGACAGTTGAAATCGAACACGTGGATGTCGATGCCTTGAAAACTATCCAACACGAAACTGGTATCAAGATTTTCCCTGTTCCAGATACCATTAAATTAATCCAAGATAAATACTTGCAAAAGGAACACTTGATGGAACACGAAATCAATGTAGTTGAATCAATCGCTTTGCACAAAAATACCAGAGAGGAGGTATTGGCTATTTCATCGAAATTCGGGTTCCCCATGATGCTTAAATCAAGAACTTTGGCGTATGATGGTAGGGGTAATTATGTGATTAAAACAGAAAATGATATTGATGCCGCATTAGAGTTTTTAAAGGATAGACCGTTATACGTTGAAAAATGGTGTCCATTTACTAATGAGTTAGCCGTAATGGTGGTTAGATCCATCGAAGGGGAAGTATTTGCTTATCCTGTGGTGGAAACTATTCATAAAAATAATATTTGTCACACCGTTTATGTCCCAGCTCCTGTTCTGGATACAATCATCGCTAAAGCAGAATTGTTAGCCCGTAATGCTATAAAGACCTTCCCAGGCTGTGGTATATTTGGTGTTGAAATGTTTTTATTAACCAATGGTGAAATATTGATCAATGAAGTTGCCCCAAGACCTCATAACTCAGGTCACTATACTATTGATGCGTGCGTCACCTCACAATTCGAAGCCCATGTCAGAGCTATCACTAATTTACCGTTACCAAAAGGTTTCACTAATTTAACTAATCCTTCAGTCAAAGCGATTATGTTGAATGTTCTAGGCGATGATGATAAAACCGATAAGGAATTGGAAATCTGTAAACGAGCTATCGAGGTGCCTAATGCCACGGTTTATTTATATGGTAAATCTTCCAGACCTCAAAGGAAAATGGGTCATATAAATATCATTGACACTTCATTAAACAACTGTATTGAAAAATTAAATTATATTTACTCCAATGAAAAACTAACCGCTGATGCCGAAGCATCGACTCAAAATGAAAAACCTTTAGTATCAATTATCATGGGGTCCGATTCTGATTTGCCAGTAATGTCAGTGGGTGCAAATATTTTAAAGAAATTTGGTGTTCCATTCGAATTAACCATTGTTAGTGCTCATAGAACACCAATTCGTATGCAAAAATTTGCATTTGAAGCTCAAGCAAGAGGTATCAAAGTCATCATTGCCGGTGCTGGCGGTGCTGCTCATTTGCCTGGTATGGTGGCCGCCATGTCCGCATTACCTGTTATTGGTGTGCCAGTTAAAGGTTCCACCTTAGATGGTGTTGATTCATTGCATTCCATTGTACAAATGCCCAGAGGTATACCTGTAGCAACCGTTGCCATCAACAATGCCACCAACGCTGCGTTATTAGCTGTTAGAATCTTGGGAGTTGGTAATGAACATTGGTTGAATAAAATGAATCAGTATATGAGCGATATGGAAGGTGAAGTTTTAGGCAAAGCTGAAAAATTAGAAACTATCGGTTACGAAAAGTATTTAGAGAAGTAATAGTTATGTTCTTTACCTCGTCTTTCTCTGCATTATGTGCAGTGTATATGTGCTCTGTAATACTTCTTCTAACAATGATTCGAATATATCCTTTTGAGGGACCAATCTGTCAAAATAACCCGCGAAGCCTTGTTTTCATGAAACTGAACGTGTGAAGTAAATAGAAAAGTTGTTGGAAAAAAGTTTCATCTACAACCTGGTGGAAATGTTGAAAAGAACGTCAATAACTATAGGAGTAAGCGGTTGTTTTTTACTTGGGATCATCTATTTGCTAATTAATAATTTTGTCTATGAAGAATTTAGTAAAGAGAAATTCTTTGATAATGATCAGTACATAAGGAAGCTAATCCACGAAAAGAATTACAAGTTTACCCATTACGATGATTTTTTAAAGACGGTGCCCAAAGGCTTTGATACAAAAGATAGGTACGAAAAATGTAATATTTTTTTGAAATACATGGGTACTAAACAACCTGAAGATTGGCAGTTCCCCATATTTAGGAATGGTTATAATAAAGATATTGATAAAATGTCAAATTTTATGGAAGCAGAGTTTAAAAGGTTGAGAGAAAAACGGAAGAAAAACGGGTTGGAAGGTGATATCGCCAACGTGGACAAACTAACGGTCAAGGAGAAGTTTTTTGAAACGATTGAAAGCACCTTGAGTATGGATCAGGAAATGGCGGATGCTATTCAAATTTTGCGAGTGTATAACCAATGTTTTATTCGTGACGTTGATGCTAGGGATGGCAGTAAACATTTCCCTATCGATCACAAATTATGGAATAAATGGTCCGATAAATTGTACCATTATATGAATTTTGAATTGCCAGTATTTGAGATTTATGATCCTCAATTGGGGGTCGATCAGGAACCGACAGTGTTGAATAATGGGTTGCCCGATTACTCCATGGGTTATTTCAACGGTGAAGTGATAGCACCTGACGTCAATGACAAGCGTGAGAAAACGGAGAATTTGATCGAGTATTATCATAAGTCAATTAATGGTAAAGGTATAGTGATAACCACCTCCGCAAGACATGCGAAGGATATTGCAAAGTTGATTCGTGTTTTAAGAGCATTGAATAACGAATTGCCGATTCAGATTGTCTATAGGGGCCATTTAAGTGATAAATCTCGTAAATTGATGGTTAATGCTGCGTTGGAAGATTTTGGCAACTTGGTTAATACTTCGACGTTTGGGTCAATTTTACCATCTATCGATTTAATGGATCCCTTGAAATTTGGCGTTATTTACCCATATCAGAAGCTTAGTTTTATGAATGCGAAGGCGTTGATTAAAGATGGTAAAATGTTTCAAACCTACAATAATAAATTAATCACGACAATTTTTTCATCGTTTAAAGAAGTAGTATTAATGGATGCTGACACGGTGCCGTTGGTTGAGCCATCTAAGTTTTTCCAAAGTGATGAGTACCTTGCTACATTGAGTCTATTTTTCAAAGATCGTAGTCTTCGAGATACCAATGATTATTTGGAAACAAACTATTTTAAACGGTTGATGCCTTTGAATGATCGGAAAGCTTCATTAGATAGAGTATTGGGATTGCCTGAAATTTCACCCCTGGCATTTAAGGAGAATAATTTCATGCAAGGCTGGCGTCACTTCCAAGAGGCCGGAGTTGTCACGATTAATAAACAAAAGCATTTTGGCGGTATGCTAATGATGTTGCCGTTAGCGGTGTGGAAAGAACCAGTTAAGACGTCGGTATGGGGGGACAAGGAATTTTACTGGCTTGGCCCATTGATGAATGGCGATGATCAGATTTCATTTAATCAAAACGAAGCATCATCAGTTGGTGTAGCGTCTCCCCTGCCGCTCCAATTTTACGGCAAAGGCAGTGGCCATGAAGTTTGTTCGACGCATCCTGGTCATGTAGATCGTCACGGTACGTTATTATGGATTAATTCTGGGTTTAGCTACTGTAAGAAAAATAACCATTATCGAGATAAAGATAAGTACCCATTTAGTAAAATTGAAGGAGATGAATTATATGGAATTTATGAAAACCCGTTGAGAATCACCCATGCCATAGTACCACCGCTGTTGCCGCCACTAAGACAACATGGTGATTATGAATGGGATGTAAGTTCAGAATTTGACTTTATCAAGTCCTGGAAAAAACGTGAACCTGACGTTGATGAGATTAAAGATTTTGGCAATACCAAAGAGTTCACTGAAAAATTGGATTATTTGCCGCAAAAAGGCTGGGTTAAAAGTGGGATTTGTTCGGGGTATTATTATTGTGCTTATGATGATATTGAAAGTTATCATCGTGGTGAATCAAATAAGGGGAAATTATTTAAGTTTGATAAAGAGCTTGTCGATAAATATGATTATTTAGGTAAGTTATGGATTACTGCAAATACTAGAGTTTAAATAAACAAATAGGATGATATAGAGATACAATATATAGGATAAGAATGATAAAAAAATATAAACTCGTATTAAATCATATAAACCAGGAACTAGACTAAAACTCTATGGTAGCATCCACGTTGATACACGCCTCTAATCACTGACAATGGTGTGGGATCCCATAATTCTTTGCAAATATTCCGTCCCCCCAATAGTAATTGTATCACTATCTTCAACCCATTGACTAACAATGACATCGATCTTAGCCTTCACTCTTTTCTTTTCAATCTCCGGCAAAATTGTAACGTACGACCTAGTCAACCAATATTCGTAGACTGACTCGGGCTCGATGATCAACGGGTAGTATTCGAAGATCTCATGGCCTGGTTTGAAATAGGGATTATCCTCCCACACTTTCCTCCAATTTCCGTGTCTGTATTGAGGGACCTTAACATCGAAGTTGTACATAAAATTAGTCACATGCTGGTTCCATTTGTGTTTGGACATGATTTGGTTCCCGAATTTTTTCGGATCCAACGATTTATCTAAATCTTGGTCTAATGATTCATCAACGATATAACTAAACGGATGAGTTGTTGCTTGAGCATTGGAAACCCCATCGAAATTCCAAATACAGCCAAATTTCCCTTCTGGCTTCAACACCCTTTTGATCTCTTTCAAGCTTTCTAAATCGCTAAACCAGTGGAAACCTTGAGCAATAATAACAGCATCATATTTCCCACTGTCAGCTGGAATCTCATAGCTGGACCCTTGTAAAGCCGTAATTTGTGGGAAGTTTTTTTGGAAACTGATCAACATCCCTTCACTGGGCTCGACTACTTCTAAGTTATCTGACCATCCGTAATCGATCAAATTCTTGGTGAATTTCCCCGTCCCTGAAGCTAATTCTAAAACTTTCTTGGAAGTGATGGGTTTAGTGTCGATTAATTTCAAGTCTTTTAAAAAATTCTCAACAATTGCAGGTTGAAAGGACGGTCTGAAGCGATCATACGAGGAATGATTAAGATTGAATGAGTTAACGGCGGTGGAATGAGGTCTTGACATAGTTAGATTTGCAAGGTTTAACAAGCGCGATAATGGCGGATCATCGGCGATAATCGTCGTTATCTGCCACCACAGTTTTCAGTATTTTTATAGGGCTTTTAGAGTGGTAGAGCCGATTCTATAAATATTCATTACTCATTATATACAAGTGGATCATACGATCCAATAATTAATTGATTTCTCTATTACCATTAACAGCAATTTCGATCTTTAATAAATTAATTTCACAGTTTAAATCAATAAAGCTGTGTTTAAAGGAATTGATTAATTGATTCAAGTCATCCGATTTTACAAGGATTTCCAAACCCTTGAATTTTAAAAGTCCTCCACTCTTGGTAGACCAGAGGTTTAAAAACTTATTCAATAATATTGACAAGGTCGAATGACTGCCAGTTATTGTTAATAATTTAATAAATTTGTTAAAATTCTCAACATTCAAGTAATTTAAATTGATTAATTTTAACGATTTAATTAACCTTTCCAATGGGATGGTTTTCAAAACAATTAATTTAGTTAATAAATTATCAAGGATTTTTTGTTGGTGACTTACAAAGCTTTGCTTATATTTGTTATGAAACTTGACCAATTTAGCATCGTCGCCAATGATTTTAATCAATCCACTGGAAATATCGTCACGAAGGGTATTCTGAACCATGGATTTAATGTGTGGATTCTTAGCAATCAATTGACTCAATTTTTCAAAATCGTTAAACTTAATCATAGTTCTACTCATGGTGTCAAAATTATCAGGTGTTAAATTGTAATCCATTTTTTGAAATTTTTGGTATAAATAAACATTATCTGAGTTACTCACGCTGGATAATAAATTATTAAAAATTGAATCAGTTACATTAACTCTATCGATAATTTTAACCGTTAAGTTATCAATACCTTGCTTGATTAAACAATTGATTAATTGTTCATTATGTGATAAATGCATAATAAATTTATCCCAATTTAAATCATTTTCGGTTAAAAATTTCTTATTAATCATCATTAATAACGTTTCGTCGTTAAATTTAAACCCCTTTTTAAATAATTCAACAAATTTCTTATTACCCATTTCATTATTAATATTGATCAATAAACTTAAATCAACAATAGGAGTGACTGATTTTTTATTCGTTGGTACTTCAACATCGTATAATTTTGACATTTCTTGAATGGTAATTGTTGAACCGTCCAATTCCGCCAGATACTTGATAAAGTGTTGAACTAAATCATTTTTAAAATTGTTTAAATCCTCGTCCAAATTAACATAAACTAACTCAGGATTTTCAAATTCTCTTAATAATATCGATTGTAAATTAATTACTTTGATTAAATCATTGGTTGAAATGGTTAAAATGTTGGCATCAACGTATGCCATAAACTTTTTGGATATTTCAACTATTCCATAAATTTTATCCTTAGTAAGATTAACCATATTAAACGCATCACGGATCATAAATGAATTAAGTAAATAATAAAACATGGCATCATGGTTGATATAAGGAACAATATCGGATAAATAATCGTTCAATTTATTATAGTCATTATAATACTTTGCTTGATGTTCAATTAAATTAGTTAAAACTAATTGATTGTTGGAATAATAATTCAACAAATTTTTAAAATTGATTGGATCAATCAATTCATCATTAAGGATAATAATCTTGGTTAACTTATAAATATTATCGTGGTCACCTAATGAAATGGCAAAATTAATTAATGATGGTTCAATTTTGAAATCTTTACGAATTAAATTGTAATTAACTAATGACCAAATTTTTGAATAAACGTTATATAATTCGATTTCGCTACCATTTCTGTTAACATTATTATTAGTTAACTGAAAGTATTTATTAATTAATTGATTAGTTAATTGATTATAATACTTAATTGATAATTCAGGGATATAATTAATTTTATTAAAATTGTCAGTTAATTCAATTGCTTGTGATAAATCTTGATTACTTATTTCAGTCAAATAATTTGATAAAATAGATGAGATTTGAAATTTCGTCAGTTTATCGGCATTGGAATGATTTAACGAATAATCGTTTAAAATATCATTTAAAAATGTGGTAGCAACCTTAATATTATCTGATTTAATTAACTCAATAATCATAGTGTCATAAATTTCATAATTATTATGAATTGAATTATTTTTATTAATCAATTCACTGGCTGATTTAAATTGATTATAAATATGTAAAATAAAATCGTAAACTTGCTTTTTAGTGGATAAAATTTCAAAGGTTTGGAAGTATTTGGATAATTTAATCAATTCATTATAATAACCAATTTCGGACGAATTTTTAATTAAATTATTAAAAATTAAGTTTAAAATATCCTTAGTTATTAAATTTGGATAATTGTTTAAAATTTTAAATAATTTTGGATAAATTAAATTAAGATCAAGTTTTTTAATATCAATTGAAAACATTAATTCAATAGAAATTAATAAAAATTCTTGACATTTGATATACGATTCGTTATAAACTAAATTTGGTAAATTATTTAAATTTCTAATTTTTAACGTTTCCAAACTACCATCGATTAATTGATTTATAACTAAATTAAACGTTTCAGCATTTGGTTTTAAATTTGGGTTGGAAATTTTTAATAAATCTTGATAAACTGTCAATAAGTTAGTTAATTTAATTTCAATATCTTCTAAATTTTGGCTAGAATTCAATTTTCTAGTAATGATTGATTTCAATACCTTATTATATAATTCTACAGAATTTAATGATAAATTATTTCTTGTGATTGATTGGTAAATGGGGAAAATAAGTTCAAGTTGATTGGCATTAAAATTTGATTCGATTAAATTAATTTGATTTTCGAAATAAGAATCATATTGTTCCCCTTCAATAGACTGTTCTTGGTTAAGGAATTCTTGTTGAGGTAAATCTTTAGATTCATCTTCTTGGTTTTGTTCAGTTGGTTTAAAATTATGACTAGATTTATCAATCAAATCAACAAACTCATTTTTACCTTTTGCCTTTTGACAAAAATGTCTGCAAAACAATTTATTTGAATATCTTGATTTTAAGTTTTGAATATCTTTTTTGAAGCCTGAATTTAAATCATTGATAAAAAAATTTTCAAACCATTGTAATTCTAACGGACTGATTCTTATGGGGTTAAATTGCAAAATATTAATCGTTTCAGAATGATAGTTTTGACTGTCTCTGTTGAAAATCGTATAATATAAACCATAATGGCCAATGTGTAAACCGAAAAACTTGGAATTATGATTTTGTGGACCATTTGAAAATTTATAGGGTTTGGCATAAAACTGGAAATGATATTTAACTACCGATCTTGAAAAATGATGGCAATTTGACGTTTGTTGGAAAAACTTTAACTTGAAAATGGGACATCTAGGCATGAATGAAAACGCCATGATAAATGTTGGTACGTGTGCTACGTTTAGTTAGTGACTTCAACTATTGATCAACGAAATATCAACGAAGTATGACTCAAATATCAACAAAGTATGAATCAAATGTCAAGAAATATGAATCAAATGTCAACGAAATATGAATCTAATGTCAACGAAATATGAATCAAATATCAACGAAGTATGAATCAAATATGAATGAAATATGAATGAATATGAATGAAACTCAACTGCAACCTGCTAACCGCCGTATCAATTTACAACAGTTTTCTAATGAAATAGTTGGGTTAAACGGTATGAAATTTCAATATGATAATATCAGCTAGTGAACAATAATGTCGAGTATTATATCAAGGGACCCTTGGGTTAAGCTAGGTGTTTGAACAAAATATAAATGTAATATCAACAAACCCCCTAAGAGAATTAGAGAAAATTTTTAGAACCTACTGGTCCCGTAGAGCCTCGCGGTCAAAATCACGGCTCCGTGTTTTTTACTACGTTGAATAACCGATATGGCTTTTGTGGTTACAGGGGGAATAGAGAAATATATGATTGACCAACCCCTTGATAGTTGCTATGCGATGGTGGTCGGGGTAGGAGGATGGTAAATGAATCAACATCCCATTAGTGGTACCAGAAAATCACCTGGAATAGAATCTCAGGAATTAAATCTGACCCTGAATCATCCCGCGCTCCCTAAATGGTCTCTTTAAATTACACTGTGCTCGCTAAATTGTCTCCCTAATTTAGTGCGGTCTCCCTAATTTACAGCTCCGTGTCCGAGGTGGCACCGTTGCGATCACGGGCATTTTAGGAATACCATATGAGTTTCAGACTTCACGGTTCAGACGGGTGAGTCAATAGATCGTTGTTTATATTGATTGGATGTACTTTACTAGACTTTTTAACGACGGTGGTGACAACATTTAATCGTGCCGTACCGTGACAGCATTCAATGATGAAATATAATTTAGTGATTTTGTTAACACTCTAATCTATATACTTCGGATTTTAGGCTCACAGAGACGACAGATTTGTCTGGATTTTCTCTACAAGTTAAAGATATCAGTTCCAGATTTATCTGGATCTTACAAGTTAAAGGTACCAGTATTCATCTGGATCTTCTCTAATAAGTTAAAGGTATCAGTCCTAGATTCTGGATTCTTTAATAGGTTCTGTTAAGGTACGGTTTGGAACCGATTCCTGCTTCATGAATTACAAGTCTAATAGAATCATACATCTACCATTGGAGTTGCTATATGATGAGTTTATATAACTGGACCAGAATAGACAGTTATTACATTAAAGGGGAGCGGGTGTTTATTCACAAGAGAAAATGACGATTTTAACATGTTTTTTCTTCAGAACCTGTCGAGAATACCTTTAATACCAGAAAAGAAAAAAGAGGGAAACCGTCAATTATCATTGAATATTTTATTGTTGAATAGATTTCACTGACATGCCAAAAATATAATTAATACCTGCATCTATTAACATCTATCTATTGTTCCAATAACGATAATTCAATTGCTCTCTTCAACGCTGCATCATCGTCCAGTGCGTCATCATCCAATGCATTTAAATTATCCCGTTGTTCATTGATGGGATGGTCGTAAAATTGATGATTTAAATGACTATCTAAATCACTTGGTGATTCATTTGAATCATGTAATCTTGATAATTCAATTGCTCTTTGTAACTCTTCATCTTCATCTTCGTGTTCGGCTTCTAGTTGTACATGCTCTGGGTCATCTTTACCATTTAATGTGCTTCTACTTAATGCGATGGCTAAGTTAATATCATCTTCATCATCTTTCCCGTTATACTTATCCATGATTTTGTTTATTTGGTCATGATTAAATTCATTTAATTCATAATCTTCAATTTGATCTTTAATTATCTTTTTATGATTTTTTTTATAGTTATTTTCGCTGATAAACTTTTTCTTCTTACCATTGTTATTAGTTGATTTATTAACATCTTCACCAAATTGGAAATATTGAATCATGTCTCCACAAATTATTATACCATTTGAATAGTTCCCATTGATTTTAATCTCTCTCACGGGTACTCTATATACATACATGTGGTTATATTTCTTAGGGAACTTTATCGAACATTCTCTTAAAAAGTTACCAGTAAATAAATCGTGAACATTGGCAAATCCGTTGTATCCACCAACTATAATAACTCCACTGTTTAATTCAATACAACAAATATCTTCTACTTCCCTAATACCTACGTTTTTATATTTAAATTCAGTCCTAAACTTACATATCTTTTTACATTTATCTCGAACACTCCATACAACTACAGTATTATCGATCAACACCGTAGCATAATATAATCCATCTTTACCTGCCAATAATTTATTACGTTTAGACCTAGAAGTCTGCAATTTACCAAATTTAAATAGTGGATTAAATTCGACTTTTGAAATATTGCCACTTTCATAATTTATCACCGTGGCTCTGTCTGATTGGTGAATTATAATATTAGAATCATCGTAATCATAATCGATCTGTTGAATATTATCAATTTCCACTTCTTCTTGATAGTCAATTGATTTTAGGGCATAATCATTTTCCATATTAATAATTTCAATGTTGCTACTTGTTACTATTATGATATTTTTAAAATCACTTCCAAAATCAATAATATTTTCAATTTTAAAACGTTTAATAATATTACCTAACAAATTTAAAACTATTATTTCCTCGTGATTATAAATGATAACATCTGATTTCTCTTTAAACTTATCACAAACTTCTCGTACTTTAATCTTTAAAACATTATTTATTTCCATCAACTCCTTAGTAGATGATCTGCTTGAACCAGCGGTGGCTCCTGCTAAACTTTTAACGTATAGATGATCTATGGTACTGAAGACAAGATAATTCCAATTAACATCAGCAACAATTACATGATTATTATCCCCCGGGACAAATGTTTGATTTTTTCCTGCTCTTAACCCACAAATATTTACACTATTGCCAATCCTTGAATAAACCATTAGTTTGTCACTAGGGAAATTCGCTAATGTTATATTATCAACAAATTCATTTAGTATTTGATAGTTAATATGTTCACCTTGGGCTTTTTTCCATTTCTTTAACCCGCTTGATCTTGCAAGGTATTCCACCACCCACCTGTTGCTGCCTGACCATGATGGAAAATTATCTCCTGCTCCAAATTTGGTATTAAACAGCTTTTCCCAAATCGTGGGATCTGATATAATTCTACACCATTCTTTACAAACCAACTGAATTTGTGGTAATTGAATTAATTCTAAATGAGAGAATATCTCTACAAGAATCTCTTGCGGTAAATCATTGATATTTATCTTAGGTAGTGATGGTGGTTGGAAAGTTACTGTATTTCCGAAGTTATCAGTCATGATGAGTATTCGCGATTAAATATTATATTAAAATAAATGGATAAGAGAAATATATGATAGTTGGATCAATATATGATACGTTGGATCTACTTACGGAGATTTAAATTTAATAGATATAGATCTTTATAAAGAACTTTACAAGAGTCGTCTATAGAGATTTACTTAAATGAAGAATCAAAGGGAGTTTGTATTTTGCTTATAATTTATATAAGTCAGATTTTGATATCATAGACAAATCTACTTTAAAAAATATTATAAAAGAAGAAAATTATTTAGAAGAGGTAATCGAAAGAGAGGGCTCTATTTGGGAATACAACGAATAATATTATATTTATGACGAAACCGAAAGAAAAACTTTTGATTATGTATATTTAAAATTAAAAGATGGTAGAGGAGATATGTGAAATATTTTAAAATAATTAAAATGGAAGATAATATATAGCTTATTTTGGAATAATACATACAACAGATAAAGAAGTAAAAGATAATTATAGAAATGATATAATACATGGTATATTAAGTAATATGCATTTTTCTATTTATATATTTGAAAAATATAAGGAAAATAATGAATATTAATTGTGCAATTATTGTATATCTAAATTTATTCATTCTGAATATATAAAATTTGATTTAGCAGAAAAATAGAAACCAGTATTTTATTTTCCAGCTAGGTTATCATTATTACTTAGAGCTATATTTGTTGTAACTAAATATGGTTTTTTAAGATATAGGGATAAACTTTATAGAATACGGATTAGAAACTGCTATGGAACACAAACATTTGCCTGAATACAATTTTATGGTATATTGTTTAAGACATAGAAAAATAGAAATATATAATACGAAAGTGTTAGGATATATATGTAAGTATAACTTAGAAAAATTTCAAGATTATGAAAAACCTCGAATATTCCCTTAAGATCATACCTTTATAGAAAAACAAAAATATAACGATTGCAAAGAAATAATAGTTAATGACGAAAAGAAAGAATATATGTCAATTATTAAGAACAAGTTCCCACCAGTTTGAAAAGACTAACTTTATTAATAATATTATAATGATCAAAATCTAATATTAATATGTTTCTTTTAAGTTTTAGAGATTCCATTTTATCAACCACAACTTTTTCATTATTTCCAAGAAAATTTAATAAAATTAAATCTTTTTATTCAGAATCTATTTTGAAACAGCTATTAAAAGTATTTTATATATCACATGGCACTTTATCTATTATAGATTTACTTTCCTCAAATCTGCTATCATTGATATTGCTCATTATAGAACCTAAATCTGATTTAGACATAATATCATTAGTATAAGCAAAAATAAACAATCTTTCTAATCTTCTAGAAAAAAATAATATAGCAAATTTCTGTTAAAAATAATTCCTTTAATTATTTCTAGCGTAGGAGGTCTAAAATTTGGATACCCGTTCGAGGGCCATTATTAACTTTGTCATTTAAAGTACTAGTTAATTTATTTAAATCAAAACTTTCTGGAAAAACTTTAGATAAATAATTAGCTGCTGGAGAGTATCTTCTTGCGAATAAAATGATAAAAAATGAGATTTAGATCCCAATTTACCATATCCCCATCCCAGTTTCCAATATATCTACCTATATATTATATTACACGCATCTCATTTTTTACGAATCAACTCCATCATAAGTTCGTTTTCTATTAACACCTTCATGATTGTGCTGCAAACCTGTGCCAACATTGTCTGTATTGACATCACCGTTTTGCTCATAATTGTCACCTAATGTCACATTACTATCGCCTACCTGAGACTCATTATTATCCTGATATTTTAATTTTGCTGTAGACTCACGTTTTAAGTCTTCCAATGCCTCTTCAAGATCATCAAATTTTGAACGTTTGCGATCGTAATAATACCCAAATTTATTAGAAAGATCAATTATGAATAATTTTTTGTCGTGATAAATTAATTCTTCACTTTGAATACTATTGTGTTTTACATCTAACTTCTCTAATATTTCAATTAAACTTTTACAACGCTCCATAACCAAACTATCAATCTCGGGGGAATCTGGGGGATACTCCATTGGTTCAATGTAACTCATTGCAATAAATAACCCTCCGCCTATGAAGTTATCACCGTCAGTGAGTTGAAGTATACCATGACCAAAAAATTCAGGGACATCAATAGTTTTATTTGGATTTGTCTTCCGGTAATCAGTCATTTTTTGGTACCGCCTTGCCTCATAATACCATTCTCCCACAATCCATTCTTTATACTCTTCCAAAGTCTCCTCTTCATAGCACAAAGGGTGAATTTTATCTAATGACATGAAGTCGTATAACTTAATAATGACTTTTTCCGAACCACTTGAACTACATATAAAATCAGAAATAGATTCGTTATTTTTAAATTTCAATACTTGAGCATTTGAATCATCATTAGCATGAATTTCAAGGTCTGTTAAGTCGTTTATATCTAATTTAATATCTTTCATACTCTCGACGGGTTGGTATTTTGGAGATATTAACCTTTTAAATTCTCGTAGTTTATTTTGGTATATCTTTAATAACTGAAACCTCAGACGAGTCAATTCACGGCACAATTCACTGCTGTTTATACTTTGTTGTGTTAATTGCTGTTGATTGAGGTTTAATTGGCGTAGCAAAATACTAGCAAAAACGCTTTGAATCGTTAAATCAGCAGTATTGGTATCAATGAATTGGCATTTGAAAGTAACGTCTTTAGCACCTTCTTCTTCTTTTTCTTTTCGTTTTTCTTCTCCAAATGCTTTGTACTCTTCGCCATCCACTTGAACTACATTTTCTGAGTTTTCTTTTAGAAGTGGCACTTCTTTGCGTTGATCAAGATCGGAATAAACTAAACCAAACATAACTAAGCAGTGGAAATCAGACATGAAAGATATGTCAATTCCCGTATTGATTAAATCATAAGCATTCTGCAACAAAAGCTGCTTGAGATTATCATCAGTCTTCAAGTCTGGATCATTCTCAAAAACCCCCCTGTATTGAAGAAAATTGGGATCCGTCATTTCACAAAACATGATTGACTCTCTATCGGGGCTATCAAACAAAATATCTGGTGTAACATCAGAAATTAAGTAATTAATTGGGACCTTGCTAAGATGCCTCTCATCTCTAATTCTTGCAGTTGTTATTTTTTTGTCGTTAATTTCGGGCAGACATCCAGCAAATACTAATAATTTTGTTACAGGATCCGTAATACAGGCATCAAATGCTTTAACTACTTTCCTTTCGTTATCAATCGGGACATTATAGTCAACACTGGCCGTTGAAAGTTCCTTCATCACCTCAGCTAATTTCGTGAACCTTACAGAAGGGTATTCAATATCTCTAAATGCATCTGATAAGAAATCGTGAAGTACTTTTAATCGGCCTGTAAGAAAATCTTCTTCAAATTCCACAAACGTAGGATTTATCTCATATAATAAAGCTTTAGCAGGTTCTGATGGATGTCCTTCTGGTTTAGTTATTGCATTACATCTCGCTTTAATAGGAAGTGAAAAGTATACTTTGTAGTAATTTTTTATGAGTAAAATTAGGATATTGTCTAAATCAGCATCAGTGTCAGCAAACGTATTTCTCGTTCTCAAATTAACATCAGCTATGTGATTATTGAGTCGAACATTACCGGAGATGACACCAATGATATCTTCAAAACGCAGCCTTACCTTAGCCAAATTAGCCGCCGATAATTGTGATAAATCGTTTCCCTGATAATTGACCGTTAATATTAGACTTCTTTGTCTAGGATCAATTGCCGCTTCAATAATTAATCTTACTAATTCTTCAATTTCATTGTTGCTGAATAGACGATTATCGTCATCATTATCCCTAGCATTCATTTCAAATTGTGATAGACCAAATAAATTTAAAATTTCGCCCTTAATCTCACAGATCAGAGCAGATAGCAGCAGGTCTCGACACTACCTTTTTAACTCCTAAATATTTTTTTAAATAGAACATTGACCTTTCAATACATAAACAGTATATATTTTGCTAAATAATCATCATGAACGGTTCACTTCTTTCGTTAAAAGAGCTTTATAAATATCTCTAATAAATATCATAATTCTTTTCTCAAAACTCATAAATCGTTTCTCAATAGAAGGTTAATCTTTCGCTAAATAAACGTCATGAATCGATAACTTGATGGAGGCCCATCTGGAATATTACAAATTTAAATAGAATTTCATATTTCATAGGTTATTGAGTATGTTTCAGCATATCAATTAAGTTAATTAACCTGAAGAGGTTAAAGATGGGAGGGAAAGCAATATGCTGTGCGGCTAAAAGTATATTTTTGATTACACAAACAGGATTACACAAACAGAAATACACATATATATGTTTCGCAGATAAAAATATTACAAACTGATAGGAATCAGGTTGGGCAATCGAATTATCATCAGTGTGGTAAATATCTTGTTAAACTAGGGATAAATGCTGATGAGTTACAATACATTACATGAAGCGTTACGAGTAGAGTTATTGAGATTTTTAAAAACAGATAATTTAACAATCGATGCAAATAGTTTAAGAAACTTTGTTTATTCTTTAAGACAAAATGTAGATCCTTCAAATTCAACACAGCCGGTCGATTATTTATCATTGATTTTTAGTTTATTAATTCTACCAGATACGGAAATAATGTTAGTTAGGAATAGAGTTTATTTTCTTATACCATTTAGATTATCAATTGAATCATTAGTCATTTCAAGTTGTCCAGAAGGGACTACCAGTAATTTTGATAATTATTTATTTCATATTGTACCAGTTTGGTCTAACCAGATTGATGATGATTGGATTAAATGCAACTTTAAAGAATTGGACAGTGCTTTGTATTCTCGCCATAAAGAAATCTTAAAGTTTTTTCATGATAAACTTAGAATGGCAAAGGAATTAAGAGAACTTCAACTTGAAAAATATAAAACTGAAATGAGAATTGAAGAGGAATGTGATATTGAAAAATTGAATACTTTAAATTCTCAATTGGTACAAATAAATCAAGATTTTGATGAAAAGCATAGATTTTTCAAAGAAAGTGAAAAGAGCTATGATAATTTAGAAGAATTACACAAAGTTATGATTGCTGACTTAGGAAGAAAAATTGATATTACTACGTCAGAGGCTAGCAGAGAGGAAGGATTTAAGACCCATATTACTGGAATAATTAGAAGTTTATTTAAACCCTTTGGAATTGCAGATTCTAATGGCTCGTTTCGGGTAGATGTTTTGCCTGATATTCCATTAAAAATCAATCCAGACATCCAGTTTGTCAAAGACTCGAAATTTGGTTGTTTCATTGAACTAAAAAAAGGAACCTTAAAAAAATGTATTACGGATGATGGCCAATTAAGAGATTCTGGACCGATTAGATCATTAATCAAACAAATGGCAAAATATTTTATTGGTAGTAAAACCACTGTTGGAATTTTATCAGATTTAGAGACATCAGTATTAATCATTTATGACGATTCTTATACGGTAAATGGTTCTGTCCCCCCTGATCACAGAAAAATTCCTTTCAAGTACAAGGTCATTTATTTAACAGACACTGTCTTAACTTTGCAAGCAGTTATTTCATCGACAATATATTACCAATTAAATATTTGTGATGAGGAGAGAACAAGACAAGAAACGGCTTCAAAACAGTTATTTGATAGACTTCATTTTCTTTTTCATACTTTCATACTTTAACATAGTAACATAATTAAAAGTGTGCACCTACCTATTCCCATATAAAGTAGATTTTGAGAATATGATTATTTTTTGCAGCCAAATCTCAACTGCTAATTCGCATTGACTCCCTATCTTTTAGTGAGCAATGTGCAAGAAAGTAACATCACAATTCAAGAGTTATTTGGATAGTTAAATTAAAGAATAGTCCAATACTACCAAGAATCAATAGATTAGTGATATAATGAATGATCCTACATTAGGATTAATTAAGCATTCAATGTGTTAATAAGAATAAAGTATTGTTTGAAGATGGATCAATCGAAGAAAATTTTGAGAAAATTTTACTAGCAACTGGTTATCATGTTTATTCCTTGATATACCTGAAAATGATGCAAAATTGTAAAAGTAATATAGACAAAACCAAATGTTAGTAATCATGCTATTCCTAAATTGATGATCTTTATTTATTTACTTTTACATTATAACTTCCTGCTAATGACATATAATACAGAGGAGAGTATCAAACATTCTGAACCATGCTTCTCTACTTGAAGTTTAATCGCTTCTTTATGACTTCAATATGTGATATTAACGTGAACGATCAACTTTCGGGTTCAAGTATTGACAATAGAGTTGAATAAATTAAACATATAATAATCACTATTAATCACTCTTTATCAGTGCAATAACTTCCCACTTCCGTTTGCCCAGATCCTAATTTCACAAATCTCAATTTACCATATCCCCATCTTCCAATATATCTACCTATATATTATATTACACGCATCTCA